>JACEFZ010008199.1:0-40403 GCA_014155875.1 Cepaea nemoralis
AGAAAAAATGAAGTAAGTAAGAGGGGGAAAACAAGGGAAAAACGAAGAAGGGGGGTATAAAAATAAACAGATAAAAACTTTAATAAATTTAAAATCTCCATTCCTACTAAAAACCCTACTATAACTTTCAAATAAGAATAAACTACTAACAACTCACTCCACTACAAAAAAAACATTAAAAAAAAATTACTACCATCATTTCTTTTTAACATCACTAATAAAAATTTAATAACCCAAAATACTTTTCTATACATCATCCTACAACTTAAAAATCTCAACTATAATACAAACATAATCCACCCCCCCACACCCAAAAAATAAATACCCTACAACATACATACAACACCATACATACACAAAACATACACACACAAAAACTCAAAAAACATACAACAAAAATGCAAGCCCAAAAAAAACAACAACAACAAAACACATACAAATACATAAATACAACATACATCATACATACATACAACATACATACATACATACATACATACATACATACATCATATTTCTAAAAAACAATTTTTCTAAATTCCTACATCATTCATTAAACAAGTCATTTACATCATCATCATCAAAACCCAAACCCTACTTTTTCATAAATTTTTTCCTACTAAAACATTTATAATTTCTCCCTCAACTTCAACTTCTCCCAATCATTAAAAATCATTAAAACATTAAAACATTAAAACATTGGATACTTCTTCAACTCACATCATACTCAATCTCCCCCAAATGCATACTCCTAACATACATACTTCTTTAAACTTTTTCAAAAAGTACTTTCCTCTCTAAAACTTTCTCCCTCTTTTTTCCTAAACATAAAACTGCTCAAAATCTCTTTTCCCTACTGGGTGTATGAAAGGCCATTTCCTGGGTGCCTTCACAGGGGTGCAGGCCCCGGGGATTTCCACCTCATTCCCACTCCCAGTCCCAAAAGGGTGGTGACTTTTGCAAAATTTCCCCGGGCTTTATTTCCATTTGAATTTCCCTCCAGCCACCTTCGGACTTTCTCCCAAATTTCATTATCAAGTGTATAATCTGTTCCCCCTAAAACCTTTTTTGTAAATGCCACCCTATCTCTACCTCTGTTTCACAAAAAAGAACCTTTTGGATTCTTACTTCCCCCTAACGGGCTTAAAGCCCCCCCCACCCCGCTGTTTTAAAAAACCATCTTTAAATAAATTTGGGGGATTGGGGAAATGTGGCCTTTAACCGATTGGGGGGGCGGGCTGTAGTGTTTGGGAGAAGGGCATTAAAAAAAAGGAGGACCCACCCCGGGGTTGATAGGAAGACTGGTGCCAGAACTTCCGCCCCCCCTCCTTTTCCCCCCCCTTTGTGCCCCTTTTATCGAAAAAGGTTTCCCCGGGGGGGAAAAATTTTTTTGTATGAAGTTAACTTATCCCTTGTTCCGTCGGGAATAAGGAGGTACCATTGCACAACTGGGGTCTCTTGCAGCCCCAAAAAAACCTGGTTCGTTTTTTTTCCTTTTAAGGCCCGGGGATACTCATTTGAAAGCACAATCCTTTGGAAAAGAAGAAAGCAGGCCGAATTTGGGAGCGCCCTACTCTCATTCTCCAAACCTTTTTTACCTTCTTATACATATCACATATCTTTAAACACTACATCAAAACCTCACCCAAATATTCATTACGGGGCTACTCAAATCTCCCACCACAACTCCCATCTTTTTACAAATTTTTAATAAACCATTAAACCTTCCTTTCATTACAACATCCATCACACCCTAAAATTCATCTAATTCCCCTCATATAATTCAACCCTTCTATCTCACCCTGTCATACAAAAAATTCTCAACAAATAATCCTACCCCTTCCATCAACTTTTTCATAAAACCAACCTAAAACACTTAATAGTAAAAATTACAGGGGTGATGTGGCCCAATTTTCCCGGAATTCCCTTAATGGGGCAGGGAAACCATTTTCCCCATCTTGCACCACCTTCCTTGGGTGGACCCGCAATAATTTTTCCTTTCTTTTTTCCAATTTTAATGCCCTTTCCCCGTTAGGGGGTTTTCTCCCCAAGTGCTTAAAAATGCCTGTATCAATCATGTCCCGCTTACACACATCTTTGTATCGTAGTAGAGGGCCCACCCTGAGATCTCTTACCCATCTGTAATTCACCAAAAAAAAATATCCTTTGGTATTCTACCATCATCCATCCTCCTAAGATGTCCTATCCATCTAAGTCTACGAAGACTGAGCATGGAATAAACTGTCACACAACCTGATCTTTCCAATACTTCAGTATTTGTGATTTTGTCTTGCCACTTAATACCAAGAATTCTTCGCAGACACCGCATATGAAAGCTGTTTAAGTTGTTCTCTTGGTGTGAGTAAGTTGTCCAGGTTTCACTGCCATAGAGAAGAGTACTAAGGACACAGGCTTGATAGACAAGGACTTTTGTTTTGGCAGTAAGCTTCCTGTTCTCCCAGACTCTTTTTCTTAACCTGTTCATTGTTGTTGCTGCCTTACCAATCCGGATGTTGATTTCCTCATCTAGGGATAATTTGCTATTTACCACTGATCCTAGATATGTAAAATGGTCTACTATCTCTAGTTCGGCGTCGTCAATAAAGATTGATGGTACCCCATGTGCACCTTGTGACATAATCTGTGTCTTCTTTTTGCTAATTGTTAAACCAAATTCAGAACAAGCATTGGAGAATGCAGATAGTAGACATTGCAATTCTTCCTCAGAGTGGGTCGTAACTGCAGCATCATCTGCAAAAAGCAACTCTCTGATCAGTACCCTCCTAATTTTGGTTTTGCCTTTAAATTTTGACAAGACCCCATCTACTATGAATTAATACCCCCATCCTATCATAAAACATATTTCATAAATAAAAGATATTCCCAAAATACATACACAACTCAACTATCTTATTTTTAAATCTTAATTCACCATCAAACTTATATACCCTTCATCCTTTAAACATCACAATACAGAAATTTCAACAATCTTCTATGCCTTGAACAGCCTCAGATGCCAAATCAATGCCTGTGAGGTCGATGAAGCAATAAAAAATGTGATTCTGTCACGGCATTTTCTTTCATTTTCCAAAAAATACATACATTAAACCTCTCTCCATACAAAACCTTAAAAAAAAATCATGTTTGCACGAGATGTCCCTCTTCCCGTATTTTCTAGAGGAAAATAACCCCCCCTTTGGAACAAAAGTGAGAAGTGATAGAAAGAATGTAAATGTGTTTTGGTGTTGATCCCGCCAGTCGCCGGCTTGGGCCTGGTCGCCCTGCCTGCTTTTGTCTTTGCTTGGTTTCTCGGGGTGGCTTGTTTCCCCCCCTTGCGTCTTCCGCCGCGTTGCCTGTGGTGTTTAGGTGGGAAGGAGTTTAGGTAAAGAAAGGTGGGCGTTTGTTTGGTGTGTTATTGACTAAGACTGAAAATTTTCATAAAATTTATAAAAAATAAAAAGTATAATATTTCTCATCATAAAAATAATAATATACATAATAACATACATATAAAAATAATAATATTAAAAATTGGCATAAATTTCTCATACAACCGAATCTAATATCATACTAATTTACTACATAATTACCCCCAAAATCATCCAAACATCATCTAATCTTAATACAATTTCCCTAAAACTACAAAAAAACATTTCTTAAATTTTTTAAACAATTCAACAACAAAAAAAAAAACATCTCATTTTATAAATTTTAAAACATCTTTCATACAACTTAAATATCATACTACATACTTAATCCTACTACAACAACATTCATTAACCCCCTTAAAAATTTCAAATTTTCCCTAATAATTACACATTTCTTTTTATAATTCATATAATCATCATACCTACATCCCATATTTAATTTACAACCTACAACAATTCAACATCCATCAACAAACATCCTACATCTTTAAACTTTAAAACTAAACATCTACCCAAAATTTTCTTCTACTCATACAACATAAAACATTATTAATTCTCTACATACTCTCCCCCCCAAACATCATCTCTCAATTTGTCTGTTTTTTCTGTTTCTGTCTGTCTGTCTGTCTGTCTGTCTGTGTATGTGTGTATGTTTGTATGTTTGTAGGTAGGTAGGTAGTTAGGTGTGTGTGTTTGTGTGTGTGTGTGTGTGTGTGTATGCGTATGTATGTATGTATGCGTATGTATGTTGGATGGATTGATGGATGTTGTAGTATAACTGTTGGGTGCATGCATTTATGGATGGATGGAATGAATGCATAGATGGAACTAAACATCGATGGATGGATGAATAATTTTATGGTGGTATTTATGGTTGCATGGATGGTTACTCGCATTCACACCTGATGAATCTAATATCTAGGTCACGTAATCTGTGACCGTATCAGGCTATTGCCCCAGATTATCACTCCCCGGTTTATCATTGTCTGAATCGTGGGGTTAATGGGACGGGTGTGGCCAGGTGATTACCTACGGGTATAATAATCAGTTTCTGGGTGAAATTTTTTTAAACTGATTTCAACGAGACAGGAAGAGAGAGAGAGAGAAGCAGCTTGTCTCCGCATTTCATAAATTTGTAAGTACAGTCTTATCATACCAACTTAGAGGAATTTTTGTTCGTGACAACTTGTGATGATTTTAAGCCTATCAGCAACACTTCGATGTAACCCGTTCTTATTGTATTTGCTGGAGCTGTTTTGTCCATAATATTCTGTTACAGGCATGTTTTTTTGTTGAGAATTCAGTTATTATGTCGATGATCCTTTGACACTCCCAGTTGTATTTGTAGTTGTACACCTTGAACAAGACAATCTGCAAATGCTGCCGGATCAACAAAGCAATGCCCTTACATCTGTAGGAGCTTTGATTCTAGACCAGTTGCTGACCAAAGCTTAGGGTCTGGTCTACCCTGCAATAACATTTAGTCTTTAGGTTACATTTCCTCTCACCAGGACAGTGCTCGTGCCCCCCCCCCCCCCCCAACAATTGCAATCCTCCGTTGGCACAATGTGGTGTGCCAGGTTTGGTGAGCGCTGGCCAACGTTCGGTGCTAACAGAAAGCAGGCAATACCGTCTACTGTTATACGGTAGCTAAGTCATATCTGACACCTGATATTACTGTCGGACTATGAACTCTTATGTCGACATCACTTTCGTATATAAGGTTCTATTCATATCTGCAAGAACTGTTAAATAGACATAAATTTGATACTCCCATGTATATTTGTCGTAGTATGAAGTATTATCGACATAACTGTGATACATCCAGTTCTGTTTGTAGTTGTATGATCTTTATTTAGACAGCACTTGTTAAACCCAGTTCTGTTTGTTGTTCTTTGATCTTTATATCGACATAACTTTCAAACACCCAGGTGTGGTGGTAGTTGTATGGACTGATATATCGACATAACTTTGATACGCTTAAATCTGCCTGTAACTGCACGATCTTTTATATCGATATAACTATGATTCACTTACTTGTGTTTGTAACTGCATGATATTTTATATCGAAATAACATTGATACACTCAATCTTGTGAGTCGCCGCCGGGACTGTTATATCGACCGTACATTGATATACCCAGTTCTGTTGGTGCATGAACTGTACTGTTGAAATAGCTGTTATACACTAAGTTGTTTGTATCTGTTTGGGCTGTTATATCAACATCAGGTTCATACACCCGATTCTATAGATCTTTGCATGGACTGTTATATCAACAACACATTCATACACCAAGTTCTATAGATCACAGCATGTACTGTAATATCGACAACACGTTCATACACCCGGTTCTATAGATCTCTACATGTACTGTAGTATCGACAACACGTTCATACACCCAGTTCTATAGATCTCTGCATGTACTGTTATATCGACAACACTTTCATACACTCAGTTCTATAGATCTCTGCATATTCTGTTATATCGACAACACGTCCATACACCCGGTTCTGTAGTTCGCTGTATGGGCTGTTACATCAACAACGCATTCATACACCCAGTTCTATGGCTCTCTGCGTGGGCTGTTATATCACCAATACGTTAATACACCCAGTTCTATAGATCTCTGCATGGGCTATTACATCGACAATACGTTTCTTCTTCTTCTTCTTTCGCTCGCTTGCAATATGTCTATAACTGCAATGTTGTCCCTTGTATGAATTTAACTATCTTTTTTAGTTCACTCAACGGTCCATAGAGTTTATCTTCCGCTGTCGTCTCTCTAGACCAGAAGGTGTGCCTATCTTGCTATTTCCTAGGTTGCTATCTTGATTGCCTCAATTGCAGCATCATAGTTATGGCAGTACTTTCCTGTTGGTACTCTGACCGTACCCCTTGTATTATATGGGTATTCTATGTACTATGGGTATTCCCGCTCCTCCATTTCGAACAGCATTTTGCGCTGACACATCTGTGTAGACTCGGATCCAGAGGTCATGTGGGTATTCTTCATCAAGGAAGTTGAGAGTGGCTGTTCTGCGCTGTACACTGTTCTGTTCTTCTTTGTCAAATATTCCTCTCACTTTTGTCTGGATTTGTAGTGATAGTCTACGTTCTTCTTTTCATGGAGTTTGCTCTGGAATAGTTTTCAGGGGGATACCAACTGTGGCCAGATCGGTGGTTTCTCTGGAGTGTCGTTTGGCCTGGTGGATAACACTGCTTCTTTTCAACCGCCCCATAGCTAAGTTTTCAAATCTGTTCTTCACAAGGTGGCTGGCAAGCTGAGGAAATGTTCTTCTTCTTGTATTTGTGTTTTCTTATCTCTGTACTCTCTCAGTGCTTGTGTCCTCCCCATCCTCCCCATCTCCACTATAGGGGTTGATCTCATCCCTAATGTGGTGACTCTAAGTGTTTGATTTTGAACTTTGTCCAGCTCGACAACACGTTCATACACTCAGTTCTATAGATCTCTGCATGAGCTTGTTATATCCACAATACGTTCATACAACCAGTTCCATAGATCTCTGTTGCTGTGTGTGAGTACACATCCCATACTGGAAATCATGGAACGATGTAAATCAGAGACAGCCCGGATAATGGATCAGAGACAGCCAGGATTATGGATATACTGGGGTGTGTTTACCACAGCTTCTCTCGGTGTTGTTCATTGTAGGAGATAAAGGACAGATAGGTGTGCGCGCCATATCCTATTAATCCATACATACAGACATATATACTTATGTATTTCCACATACACACAGAACAGCATATCCAGTTAGGCTACTCTCCTGTTAGGGGATTTTGTGGTCAGGAAGGAATGGCGATATCCTTATGAGATGAGACTATAAAAGAAGGGCAATGAGTAACACTGCAAGATGCCATAGGTAACTTCGTAATAGTTCGGTCACTCGGAATCTCCCCGAGAGAGACAGTGTAGAAGATGCCTTTAGTAGAGAAAAGAACTATACTTAGAGACAGGGAGAAAGTAACAACTGGGAGGGTGGGGAAGCACGAGAGGGGAAGGGGAAGGGAAGGGGGAATGCCTTTGATTAAATGAAACTATGTTGGGTGTTTAAGCCATGTGGTGTTAGGCAACCCACAGAGAAGATGATGTCGGTTTTCAATGTTTTGCGATGTTTAGCATCAGACGAGCAAGACTGAATGGCAGTGACCTGGACATCGGAAGCACCGTGGTAATTTGTGCTGTTAAAGAGGGTGGAGACCGGCTTAGGGGTGTTGTTATGAATGTCCTGCAGGTGTTGGCGGAATCTGTCTGCTAGCTCGAGGCCAATCTCATCATCATATTTCATATGACACCGTTTGCAGATGATGGCATAGATTATGTTACGACTGGTGCCGGAAAATGCTTCATTGAAGCGAAAACTGCTTTTAGGGACTAGCACCACTGGGTCGTGTAACACATATGGACAAGTCTTGCAACGAGGTCTTAGGAAAGCCTTAGTACCCAACTTGGATGGTGGAGGTGAGATACCTGTACCCTACTATGGACGAGTACATCTTTGAGGTTACAGTCACCTCTGTAAGCCGCTAGTGGTTTCTCTGAAAATAACGCGCTTGTGCTAGGATCAGATTGAAGGATAGATATGTGTCGAAAGAGGATATTTTTACTGCAATATTGTGCGGCTGGTAGGTAAGAGAGAGTACCGGTCGAAGATAGAGCGTGGCGGAAAGCTGACGACAGGGCATGATCAGGATGGTCACGGCGTCTGAAGAAGTCCAACATTTCGTGGGCCCTGTGGAAAATATCCTCATCATCTTGGCACAGTCGTCGTAGACACAGAAGTTGAGAGTAAGTAGTTGCGTCTTTACAGAACGCGGTGTGAGAAGAGTTGTAGAGTAAGTAGAAAGTCGTGGGAATCAGTCGGTTTTATTTGGCTGCCGTGGTGAGACCACGAGTTCCAACGGAAACCGTAAGGTCTAAGAAGTTGACAGACGACGAAGAAATATGGGAAGTGAGTTTGATAGCAGGATGAAAATTGGAGAAGAAGTCTATGAAGTTTTCGAGATCCATTAATGGCATATTAGTGACACCAAAACCATCGTCAGGGTACCGCCTGTATAGTTCAGGGACTCCGCCATTATATATTAGGGACGTTCACTTGAAACCTGTTCCAATGGCTTTATTACAAAAGCAGGAAAGAAACATTAACAGGTGTGATAGAATTAAATAAAGCGTTCATTTTGAATGAATTATGCACCGTGGGTTGGTCACAAGAAGTCGCCGTAGGCATTAAGGCAAGCATCCCATTGCTTAGGTAGGTAGCGAATGCCGTCCTCAACAAAGGATTGTGGTTGCTCACTGAACCAAGTATTTACTGCGTTCATTACGTCTGCATCTGTGTGAAATCGTTGCCCCTTGAGAGTTTTTTTTAGAGGTCCGAACAAATGAAAATCACATGGTGACAAATCAGGACAATAGGCTGGATGTTGCAGAATTCCCCACTTCTTCCTTGTTAATGCTTCCTGCACAATATTTGCGACATGCGGACGAACATTATTGTGCGACAAAATCACACCATGAGAAAGCATGCCGGGCCGTTTATTCTTGATGGCTTTTTGCAGCTTGTCTAGTGTTTGCAAGTAGTGGGTAGAGATGATGTTGACACCAGGTTCTTTAAAGTCGGCCAACAATAGCCCTTCATGGTAAAAAAATGCGTTCAGCATAACCATACCAGCGGATACCTGTAACTTGAATTTTTTGGCTTTTGGTGATCCAGCATGCTTCCATTGCATGCTCTCTCTCTCTCTCTCTCTCTCTCTCTCTCTCTCTCTCTCTCTCTCTCTCTCTCTCTCTCTCTCTCTCTCTCTCTCTTGTGTGGATTGGGGATGTATGGGTGGTTAGGGAGGTGTGGTGGGTGGGGTGGGGGGTAGGGACACGTCAGTTGGTGGGGATGTGTGTGTATGGTTGGGGATGTGTGAGTGAATTGTGCGATGTGTGGGTTGGTGGGGGATTGTGTGCATGGGTGGGAATATGTTGTCGATGGAGATGTGGCTACGGGATGGGTTGGTTTGAGGTGTGGGTGGGGAGAGGATGTGTGGGTTAAGATGTGGATGGGCGTGGGATGTGTGGGTGGTGGGGGAATGTTTGTGGGTGGCGAGTGTGTTTTTGGTTGGGGGGATCAGGTGAGGGCAGATGTTGTGTGGGTGGGGGATGTGCGGAAGGGGGATGGGTCGGTTTGGTGGGGTATGTATGTGTCCCTTGGTTGTGCGTGTGTGTGGGTAGGTGGGGGTGTTATGTGTCCCTTGGTGCGCGTCTGTGTGGTAGGTGGGGTTGTGTTGGTGGGGTGATGTATGGATAGGTGGGAGATGGGCTTCATAACATGGTAATTAGACTGTTTATGTTACACAATTCATTTCACAATGTTTATTTTTCTTCCTATGTAAATGTATAATGCTCTTGATGAACGAAAGACGAGTGATTGAAAGGGCCGATGTAAGACGGCCTGCGTCGCCCAATTTGTGACCCTAACTAAAGTTGATTTGATTTGATTTGATTTTGCTGCTCGGCTCAAAAGTGGTGACACCATGATTTCGTCGCCTGCCACTATGCGGAAGAGGAAATGCATCACCCTCCACTCTGTAACGCAGCAAGTGGTTCAAACACCATTCCATACGTTTCTCTTTTTTGTGGTCGGTCAACATCCGTGGTACCCACTGTGAACACACCTTCCGATAGTGCAGTTTCTTACGAACGACCTTCTGAATTGTCCAAATTGACCTATCAATTTTTTTCGCTAGCGAACGTATGCTTCAACAACGGTTCATTTGTACTGCTGCATCAATTTTGGCGATGGTTTTTTTTTAATGTTGCAACAATATGCTGTTGACCCGGCCGTCGAAGATATGTCGTGAACTTATGTCCTTTCCGTAACATTCGTGCCCAATCTGTCACTGTTGTCTTCGACACACATTTGTTACCGTACGCTGCCTGCATTCTTCGATGAATGTCCACTGGTCGACATCCTTCAAATGAAAGAAACTGTATCACCGCTCTTTGAACTTCTTTGGACGGATTTTGGATCAACGCGGCCATTTTCTCAACGGTCAGAAACAGAACCTATGCATCATGGGACGATAAGCACGTGGTCTTTTATTCATTGGTCAGCAATTATTACATAACTATGACATGATCATGTTCAACGTACGCAACTACGCGCAGTGCGGCACGAACGGATTTCAAATGAACGCCCCTTATAGTTATCATGCATATCTGCCGCTCAAGGTGGCCCATGAAGAGGCAGGCATAGCTCGAGTCCATTTTAGTACTCAAGGCAACCGCACTGATCTGATTGAAGTGCTGGTGATTAAACTCACATGTGTGAGAGAGTGAATGAGAGAAAGTGCTTGTGTGTGAGAGAGAGAGAGAGAGAAGAGAGAGAGAGAGAGAGAGAGAGAGAGAGAGAGAGAGAGAGTGAGTGACGGAGAGTGAGAGAAAGGTTGTGGGAGAGAGGAAGTAGAGAAAGTGTGTGAGAGAGAGGGGAGTTAAGGAAAGTAAGAGAGAGGGGAAGTGAGAGAAAGTATAATAGGGAGAAGGAGAGTGAGAGAAAGTGAGTGTGTCTGAGAGAGAGAGAAAGAGTGAGAGGGAGGGAGAGTGAGAGAAAGTAAGAGAGAAGGGGGAGTGAGAGAAAGTATATTAGAGAGAAGGAGAGTGTGGGAACGTGTGTGCGAGAGAAGATGTGTGAGACAGAGAGAGAGCGAGCGAGAGAGAGAGAGAGAGAGAGAGAGAGAGAGAGAGAGAGAGAGAGAGAGAGCGAACGAACGAACGAAAGAAGGAACTTTATTTTCGAAGTGTAACAAATTGGGCACGCAGGCCCGTCTTACATTCGGCCCTTCCAATCACTCATCTTTCGTTTATCAGTGCATAGTGCATTCACATGGGAAAAAAAACACTGTCAAATGAATGTTGAAAGTATAAACAATACATGTTACCATGTTATGAGACAAGTCCCCCACCCACCCACCCATCCCCGATCCATCCGCGTGTCCCCCACACACACACATCCACCACGGAACCACACACATACCCACAGGCATATACATGACCCCATCCATCCACCCATCCCCCAACCCACACAGCCCACACACACATACCCCCACATAACCATCTCCCCACCCACATACACACATCTCCCACCCACCACACATCCCCACACACATCCCCCACCCACTCACACACACACCCAGGCACACATGCATGCAACCATCCATCCATACCCACCCAAGCATTCCCCACCTTCACACATCCCCCCACCTTCCCACATCTCCCCACTCACACGCACACATCCTCCGCCCATCCCATAACCTACCAACAATCACCAACCCACATATCCTCCACCACCCACTCACACACCCCCAACCACTCAGCGGAACACACATCCCCCAACCACATATCCAACACCCACACACACATATTCCCGCCAACTCACATATCCTACATTTACCAACACACAAAACCCGCACCCACCCATACATCCCCCAATTACACACATATCACCCACCCACAAAATCTTCGCCACCCACACATCCCGCACCCACCCACACACACATCCCCTCCCACTCCAACCTACACACACTCACCCTCCCACACATACTCTACCCACCCACTCGACAACCACCCCCCCCCCCGCTCTCCAATCCTCAATCACACATCCTTTAACTACACACCCATACATTCACACATACACACACATCTTCCCACCCATACACGCATCCTCACCCGTCAACACATTCCTCATTCAAACACACACACCAACCACCCACACCCCACCATCCATATATACCCCACCTATACACATCCGCCTTTCCACCCACCCACGCCCCCCCCCACCCATACACTCATCTCTTACACACATCGACCCATTCACGTACTCATCCATCAACCACTCACACCCACATATCACCCACCCATCAACACATGCATCTCTCATCTACCCTCCCACCCACACACACCCCAACCATCCAGCCAAACACACATACCCCATCCTCACATACATCCTTCATCCACCCGCACATCCCACACCTCCCCCATCCCTCACACATCTCCCCTCCCACACAACAACCCACCCATAAACCCATTCCCCCCACACACATTCCCCCACATGCATTCCCCATACACAACCCCGCCCACACATCTATCCCCCACAAACACATCTCCCCACCCACCCACACATCCCCACCTACAAACATCCCCACCACACATACATGCTCCACCCACTCACATTTACCCCATCCACACTCACACACTCAGACCCACACAGACATATCCCATTCACAGACACACCCCCACACCCTTCCCACACACACATCCCCCACACCCATCCCCCAACTCACACACATCTCCCACATACTCATTCACCCACCCAAATACACATTCCCTACCCACACTCCAACCAACCAACACCCACATACTACCAACCATCCTCCCAAATATCCCCACCCCACACACACATCAATCACACACATACACCCCCACCGACCACACATCCCTTCACCCATCCACACATCACGCATCAAACCACACACAACCCCCACACACAACCCCTCCACACATACATTCCCCACACACACACATCCCTCACATACACCCACACACACACATCCTCACATCTAGACACATACATGATGCCTCACATGATCACTGAAACTAATAAGAACAAACTCCCAAACTTTATACACAGCTGAGACACTGACGATTGTCGTGAACATTCTCGCAAATATTGTAAGAAATTGAGAAAAAATTGTACATATATATTGTGTATCGTAAAAATTAGTGATGCAATTCAACTCTCTCTCTCTCTCTCTCTCTCTCTCTCTCTCTCTCTCTCTCTCTCTCTCTCTCTCTCTCTCTCTCTCTCTCTCTCTCTCTCTCTCTCTCTCTCTCTCTCTTTCTCTCGCTCTTTTCTCTCTCTCTCACTCTCCCCCTCTCTCTATTTCTCTCTCTCTCTCTCCCAGAGTGAGAGAAAGTAAGAGAGAAGGGGGAGTGAGAGAAAGTATATTAGAGAGAAGGAAGACTGCGGGAACGTGTGTGCGAGAGAAAATGAGTGTGAGAGAGAGAGAGAGAGAGAGAGAGAGAGAGAGAGAGAGAGAGAGAGAGAGAGAGAGAGAAGAGAGAGAGAGAGAGAGAGAGTTTTTTAAATAAACATCTCTGTCTCTTGACACACGCAGAAACCACCAAGACCAACCATGTTGAAGCTCCTAGTCGTGTTTGCCACTGCCGTGTCTATTGCATCATCACTGACGGTTAAATACCAGCGTCTCTGTCTTGATTTGTGCCAGGACCGACAGTATGGCTGCAACATTGGTAAGACATTGTTAGATAACTAGCAGAGCCAGGCATTTGGGAATCATATTTGTATGCGCTGCATGTTGACATGTCTGTTCTTGTTTTATAATTTTATTATCGTATCTTAACTTTTTTTTTAAAGGGGAAGGGGTCGCATGGATGAGTGGTTTCAGGCAATTACACTTTTCTCCTGGCCACGGTGGATGGGGATCGTGTATCACATAGGTCAGCTGGCTAAAACCTTAACCTCTCGTCCTTGACTTCTTGTCTTTGACTTCGAGACATAAATTGCAATTACCTCAAAGTCGGAGTGCGTTCCCAGGATGGAACACTGGGAAACTGAACCTCACGCAATATTATGTTTATCTGTGTATACGAGGGCGAGTTAATAAGTAAGTCACACTGTTCTGTGGGATGGCAGGTAAATGTAGTTGACGCTTTCTACAGGTGTCATTAGGTGACAGCAACATCGAACTTTATATTCCCGTTCGACAGGTGGCGCTAGGTGTATCATGCGCATGCGCAGTGCATAAACAAAATGGCGACTGCACTTACGGGCTGTTGTGCGTTTTGTTTTTGTTTGTTTTTTTTTGGACAAAAGGACTGCCTGCAAAGGACATTCATAAGGGTATGGTTCCTGTTTATGCTGACAGGTGTTTGTCCCGTAAAGCGGTGCATAGCTGGGGACAAAAATTTTCTCAAGGACGCTCTAAAATTATTGATGAAATCCAATCTGGTCGTCTTGTTGAGATTGCAACAGAAGCATCCGTGCAGCGGGTGGAGGAGATGATTAAAGGTGACAGGCGAGTATCGATAGACTGTAGCATCTGCAATAGGGTGTTCATATAGTTCTGTCGATGCTTCATGATGCAATTCGATGAAAACGTCCACGACTGCTGACTAGAGGAGTGTTGCTTCTTCATGACAATGCTAGACCACATACGGCTCGATTCACTCAGGAGAAAATTAACCAGCTAAGGTGGGAAGTTCTGGAACATACATCTTAAAGCCCGGATTTAGCCCCTAGCGATTTCCACCTTTTTGGTCCACTGAAAACCCACCTTGGCGGGAGACATTTTGCACATGACCCGAAGTTGAATGTGAAGTGAAAACGTGGTTTAGAAAACAGAGCACGCAGTTCTATGCCGCTGGTTTGAGAGGACTGATAAAATTATGGCATAAGTGCATCAATGGTGGTAGAAATTATGTTGAGAAATAAAGGGAAAATGTATGTATAAAAGTAAACTCGTTTCAAGTTGTTATCATATTTAGTTATTTTTCTACAGCCATTTGTGACATACTTATTGACTTCCCCTTGTATGTTGACGTGTAATTACAGAAATTCGTATGTTGATCTCTACATGTTGATGTTAACTACAGAAATGTGTATGTTGAACTCTTCATCTTAACGTGTAACTACAGACATACGTTGGTTAACCTCTATATATTGCGGTGTAACTATAGACATACTATGTTGACCTCTATATGGTGACATGTAGCTACAGAAATACGTAGGTTGACTTTTGTATGTTGACGTGTAACACAGAAAATGCAGTAGCTTTACCTATACATGTTGACGTGTAACTACAGCAATAAGTAGGTTGACCTCTATATGTTGACGTGTAACTACAGCAATACGTAGGTTGACCTCTATATGTAGACGTGTAAATACAGAAATACGTAGGTTGACCTCTGCATGTTGGCGTGTACAACGGAAGTACGTAGGTTGACCTCTATATGTTGACGTGTAACTACAGTAATACGTAGGTTGACCTCTACATGTTGACGTGTAACTACAGAAATACATGGGTTGACCTCTATATGTTGACGTATAACTACATAAATGTGAATGTTGTCCTCTATCTGTTGACATATAACTACAGAAATACGTAGGTTGACCTCTATATGTCACCGTGTAACTAACGAAATGCGTAGGTTTACCTCTATATGTTGAGGTGTAACTACAGACATACGTATGTTGACCTCTACGTGTTGACTTGTAACTACAGTACTACGTCGGTTTACCTCTACATGTTGACGTGTAATTACAGTAATACGTAGTTTGACCTATACATGTTGACTTGTAATTACAGAAATACGAAGGTTGACCTTTGTTTGTTGATGTGTAACTACAAATTTAAGTATGTTGACCTCTATATGTTGACGTGTAACTATAGAAATACATAGGTTGACCTCTATATGTTGAAGTGTAACTACAGAAATATGTACGTTGACATATATATATATATTTATGTATATGTGACGGTATGTTTATCTATAAGTCATATGTTGATAAATGTATGTATGTATGTATGGATACATAAAAGAATAAATGCATTCATATGACAAGATCTGCATGTTGATGAAGTAAATTTACTAAAGACGATAAAACAAAGAAAACTGAAATATTTTGGTCACTTGAAAGATTATGGATGTGGAGAGACTAATAAATAATGGAGGGGTATATGCCCGGGAAGAGTGGAAAGGGAAGGTCAAAGAGGAAATGGATGCAGGATTTGGCAGATGATCTCCAGATGTGTGTATCGGACGCGGGACATATCGCGAAGTTCTGCATAGGACATGTTACTGAATTAATTAATTAATATTGAAATTTATGCACCTGTACTGCTATCAACTCATCATATTTGAAACTGCACGGTGTCTTGTATATGTGGTACCATGTTTATATGTTAATATGTATAAGTTTATTTGCGCACGCTCTAATGTGACCGTGCTGATGTTTATAAGAATTTGAGAATGTTCTCGATAGAAGAAGAGTACGAACAGGAGAAGCGGAGGATGGAGAGGAAAGGGGGACACGGATGAAGAAGAAAGTGGACGTGGAGGAGGAGACGAAGATGGAGCAAAAGAAAGAGGAGGGGCGGAAAGGGAGTAGGGGAGTAATTTGCAAGTGCCTCAGAAGTCGACGTGTGCTCGCCTGGTAGCAAGGGACGCTGGTAATAGGGAAAACTAATCCACACGCACAATCAGTCCAGTGCACTAGAAGTAGTGTTGTTGTTGTTTGTCCATCAAGAATTAGATGACCATTCACTTCATCCAGTGGGGTTGAAAGTATGGAACCGTGAGTTCTAATATGGCTGATAAGGCTTATTCTGGTTCGAAATGTTTCTTTGACAATGTGGGCAAAGAATGCTTGACGTTCCAGGTGAAGGATCTCCTGCGGTTGTTTTTCTGTCCAGCCTTTTCTTCACAGCTCTTAAAATAGTAGCAAGTGTATGAACTACGTTTGATTTCAAAGCGAGCGAACGGGGGGGGAAAAAAACATGTTTAACGCATAAAATACTCCGAACAACGGTAACAGTTTTAATTAGCTTAGATACGATCCCTCCATTTCTCACAATTAAAGATTAACATAAAATACACCAAACAATCGTAACAGTTTGAATTAGCTTAGTTACGATGCCTCCATTTCTTACAATATAAGATTAACAAACTTATGAACAGTTTGGATTAGTTACTCCCCCCCCCCCCCCCCCCCCATTTCTCACAGTATAAGATTAACAAACTTATGCACAGATCTCACTGTATAATATTAACAAACGTATGGACAGTTTGATTTATCTTAGCTGCCATGCCTCCGTTTCTCACAATATAAGATTAACATAAAATACACCGAACAACAGTAACAGTTTTAATTAGCTCAGTTACGATCCCTCCATTTCTCACAATATAAGATTAACAAATTTATGAACAGTTCTCACTGTATAAGGTTAACAAACGTATGAACAGTTTGAATTAGCTCAGTTACGATGCCTCCATTTCTTACTATAGAAGATTATCAAACTTATGAACAGAATTAAAATAGTGTCACACGTCGTTCTTGATAATAATATCAATGTTCTTGATGATCTTTGCGTGATATTGTCATTGTCGTGTGATGGTCGTTGTCTAGGTAACGATGTTTATGGTGTGTCAATTGAGATATCTAACTGTCTCTTAATCCAACTCACCCCAGAAGTGCACCTTCACCAGTCATGAAACAAGATTGAGTTGGCGCACATAATCATTTATTCCAGAAATAAGACGGACAGACGGAACATGTTTATACATCCAGAAATACTGTAATCCATAGAATATAAATATCCTCCTCACAATTTAACCAGCACACATCACAGTCGTCTCACGGCCTGCTGAATCTTAAATTCACAAGACATTTAGTCCAGCTACTATCCACGGCTGGATCTCCTACAATACAACCCACACATTGGGTCTGAGCCACTGCTCAACTATGCAACCCACTCTGGGCTTAGGCCCTCACTCCCTATATAATCCACTCTGGTTCAGGCCTGTCTTCACAACTAGGAGAACAACACAACACCGTTCTCCGTGGACTACCGACTCCTTCGGTATCTCAAACTCAACTCCCTCAAGTCCCTTGACTTCACACACAAAATACACTATCTCTCGCCCCATCCACCCTAGGGGTTTTTTCTCTACCCTCACTATTTTATTTCTCAGGACTGGCTGTTTTCTCATAGCCAGGTCAGTCACTTTACTGTCTCCCACTTTCATCTCCATTCTTTCTCATGCCCGGTCACTCACCTCATTGTCAATGACCCAGGCTTATGTCAAATAGTAATCCACTGCACAAGGATAAAGTCAAATTAACCACAGAAGGCCGACCCTCTGCTCCCATGAGGCCACATTAGAATAGTCTGCTAAACAATACGTCCATCTAACTGTTCAGTAGTCTGCTGGACAATGCACCCATCTAGCTGCCCAATAGCCAACTCTCCACACTTCACACGTGCGCACCTCCTATATATTTAGTTATCCCTGAACAAGATGGCATGTGGGTTATGACAGAGGAGAGGAAGTGGAGTCGAAGAGGAAGTAGAAGATGGAGTATGAGGATTGGGGGAGGGAAGAGGAGGAGGAGGAGGGCGAGTGGGAGACTTGGACTAGAAGGAGGAGGAGTAAGAGGAGAAGGACGAGGATAAGGAGGAGAAGAAGGAGAAGAGTAATCAGAAGGTCTAGAGGGAGAGCGAGGAGGAGAAGGCAGAGAAGAAGTAGCGAAAGCAGCAGTACCAACAGCTCTAATGTGAGTATACTTACTTGTGTATTCAGGTACGTGTTCAGGGTTGAATCGTGTTCAAGTACGTGTTCAGTTGTGAATCATTTATATATCTTGTTTGTTAAAGTTACACATCTTTTACGGGACGTCACAATCAACCCCAGCATTTTGGTTACTTGTGATCTTTTGGCAAGTTTATGTTCAGTAGTTTTCCATAGCTTTCTGAACGTTTGTATAGAAACGCAACGCAAGGCGGTCCGATGCCAAATCGCCCACAGCTGTGTTTCCTACGCGGTTCTGTGGCGAGCCGGTTTTGTTGCGAAGAGCTGTTAGGCATGCAATGTGTAATCGGACGATTTGGAAGGAGATCGCCTTGCGTTGTTTTCCATACAAAGGTATCAGTTCCGGTCGTTCAGAAAGCAATGGCAAATTACTGAACGTAAACTTGCCAAGAAATTACGAAGAGTCCATGAATGCTGCTGTTGACTGCGACGACCTGTAAAGGCTATGCAACTAACTCTCTTCTAACTCTTATTTTGTGGCAGCATGCAACCACAGGCAGAAGGATTCACCGGACACATACAAGGAGTGTACCGACAACTGTGTGAACAAGGATGACGCATGCCAAGTCCAGTGTGTGGAATGCGTGTTAGCTGTGCGCTGGGCCATGTAGATCTCCAGATGTTTCGTAGACTGCTTTCCGCAGGAGTTTGTTCTGTAGAAATGTACTTGTTAATTACTGTCCACATTATGTCATAGATGTACAAAGATATGACAGAAGAAACATAAAGATTTTAGTTTTTGACAATGAGGTCATTTCGATGTAATAGTCTTCGTCAGTAAATAATCTACTTATTATAGACAATACAATATAGTCAACACATTATACGTAACACATTATACACAACACATTATAACCACCATATTATAGTCAAAACATTATGGTCAACACATCATCATATCATCATATCCAGACAATTCTGTGTGGGCAACATACAACGCAAACATGACTTGAAACATGTCGAAAAACGTATTTTGGTAAATAGCAAACAAAACAAACACGACTCACATGTCCACTTCTGAAACGTTTCTGCCAACAACACACAATACAGGCAATAGTGGCTGCAGAGCTAGACACCAATTTTAGACCATTTTTTGTGTTCAAGTTAATTCATAAAAAGGAATAAAATATCAAATGTTCAAGTTAATACATAACCGGGAATAAATTATCAAATGTTCAAGACTACTGTGTTTAATTGAGTGTATTGTCTTTCTATTCTTGTAAGTGTAGTGTGTGTCTGTGTGTGTGCTTGTTGTTGTTGTTGTTGCTGTTCTTGTTGTTGTTGCTGTTGTTGTTGTTGTTGTTGTTGTTGTTGTTGTTGTTGTTGTTGTTGTTGTTGTTGTTGTTGTTGTTGTTGTTCTTGTTGTTCTTGTTGTTGTTGCTGTTCTTCTTGTTATTGCTGTTCTTTTTGTTCTTGTTATTGTTGTTGTTGTTGTTGTTATTCTTGTTGTTGTTCTTGTTGTTATTGCTGTTCTTTTTGTTCTTGTTATTGCTGTTCTTTTTGTTCTTGTTATTGTTGTTGTTGTTGTTATTCTTGTTGTTGTTCTTGTTGTTGTTGCTGTTCTTGTTGTTGTTGCTGTTCTTGTTGTTGTTATTGTTCTTGTTGTTGTTGCTGTTTTTGTTGTTGTTGCTGTTCTTGTTGTTGTTGCTGTTCTTGTTGTTGTTGTTGCTGTTCTTGTTGTTGTTGCTGTTCTTGTTGTTGTTGCTGTTCTTGTTGTTGTTGTTGTTGTTGTTGTTGTTGTTGTTGTTGTTGTTGTTGTTGTTGTTGTTGTTGTTGTTGTTGTTGTTGTTGTTGTTGTTGTTGTTGTTGTTGTTGTTGTTGTTGTTGTTGTGTCGTAATAAGTGTCGTCCCTGGGGTGAGGGAATCAACACCCACATTCTTTTAACTCCATATCATTATCTTGAGGATCTCCTGGATCTCTGTTTACAAAATCCCCATCAGTCTTTGGATCTCTCTCTCTCTCTCTCTCTCTCTCTCTCTCTCTCTCTCTCTCTCTCTCTCTCTCTCTCTCTCTCTCTCTCTCTCCTTCTTCTTCTTCTTCTTCTTCTTCTTCTTCTTCTTCTTCTTCTTACCACTGGACCATGCCCCCTCTCATTCTTTTCCAAAACATACTACACAACTCTAGCTTCTAACAAAATGACAAATTAATTTAATATAGAAAAGTTTCAGGTATGTGCAAAGAGTATGTATAGAATGTGTGTCGTATATTCAAGAGTGTATGCAGAATCCGACCGAACAGCTCAGTATCTGTCGTGTCCTCCTTTAAAGTGTCGTCCCTGGAGTGAAGAGAGTCAACACCCACATTATAATATTTTTTCCCTATCAATATCCTGGAGAATCCACCAGCTTCCGTCCAACACACTCCATCAGCCAATGGACACCTTTTCCTATCACTCTCTCACTGTCGTACTATGCCTCCTCTCATACTTCCCCAACGCAACATACTCAACAACGCTTGCTTCTAAAAATTAATAAAGATTAATTTATTAAAAGAAAAGTGTAACGTATATGAGACGTGTATGCGAAGAAAATGTGTGACGTGTTCTATAAAGTGTGTAGAATCGGACTCTCAGACAACAACCCAGTCAGCTCATCCTAGCAAGGCTAGACCACAGCACGTTACATCAGAACAGGTACATCTCACCCAGTGCCTAAACCATCTTGCCGGATACTGACTTGCCTCTGTAGACCTCTGGTAATCCCATTTCATGATCATCCGAAATAGACACCGGTGGTAATAACAGTTAATCATGGACCCGTTGCACCCTACACAATGTACGATCCTATCGTTCCTAAAGAATGCACAAGTCCTTTGTAGTGTGTACACAGTTATTAATGTTAATTGTTAATGTACTTGATCCTAACTCGTATCTATCTAGCCTCAAGTATCATGTCTTGTGTTCTATTACACGAGATTATATCACACTATGTAACTATTATAATTAATGTTCTCGGTTAGTTACTACTGTCTGATGCTGTGTCGTGCATCAACAATCATCACCCCTCTTAGGTGAATCATCTTCCTTCTAGCTTTAGTTACGTTCTGTACGAAACTTTATTGACTGTTCAACTGGTGTTCTTCCGAATGGGATTTGAACCTTTCCTAAAACCTTATTGAGTTACCTCGGATCTGGTAGGGAACCTAGGATAGAAACAAACACATCTGGTGATAGTACTAGTCACTGATCCTACCGGCTGAGTGTAAGCCTATTGCCTTGCTCAGTGATCTTTAGCTAACTAAACTGTGTCATAGAGTAGATTAGCTACCCACCTAGGGCCAAATCAGGCTATGACAAGGAAAGACCCATACAGAGTGCAAAACCCCAGCGGGCAATTTCCCCGTCTCCCAATTATCCACCATTACTCTATTCTTAACTAGCATAGCGTATCACCACTACACTACTCTATTCTTAACTCGGCTACTGCCTAAATTAATTATAACTAATATTATAATAGGTTATACCTTAAATGGCACTACTGCAGTCCTATCAATCATATCTACATCTGCCATGATAGGCACGTGTAAAATTAAGTCACTAATTAACACACGGTAGACATTATTCCATCAGAACCACAGTGCCCTTGCACTCCCGCCTAAAGCCACATTTTCAAGTCCCCCAGTTGGCCCCAACTCGGGTTTATATGGCAAACTCCCAAAGTTGGCCACGTGACGTTATCCTTTATTGCCACACCGGTGGCACATTGGGCAGATCATCCCCTGTCAGGGATCCATCCCCCCCCCCCCCCTCTGGCTCCATCAATGTTAGAATTTTTCATCACTGGTTTTGACATCCAAAAACAATCTAGAGAGTTACTGTAGAGTTCCAACAAAGGGTTTCGATACCAAGCTGCCAATCATGGTTTCCCAAATAACCTTACATTGTGCACGTGACTTTGTTGATGTCCGGCAGGTGTTTTCCACTGTTTACACCAGAATAACAAAGCCCTCAACTTTCTGTCATGTGGTGACAGTCAAAACCAGCCATTTCCAGTCTGTATGTCCGGAAACTATAGATGACAGACGGAACTATTCCATATCCTGAGCGGGCAAGCGCTATGTGATTCTAACTGTTTAGGGAACTGCCCAGCCGCGGTGTATCCATTCCCTCTCACGGCCAGGTGTCGACTTTCCTCCAGTGGGCTCTTGGATAAGTCCGGATGCCTCTGGTTCACCACTTGTAGACGTAGGTCCAATACTAACTGTGGATGAATCCGAAGACACACAGTTTAGAAATTCAATACGTCACTAAAAGTTGGAATCAATACGTACCTAGTTATGTTATCTGATACCCTTGCTACAGTAAATAAATGTTTACTGTTCACTTTTGAAACAAAAGGTTTAATTGTTAATCTTCTCACAGGAATTCACCATTTGGAAAACACAATGTTAATTGTTAATTTCTCACAGTAATTCACCATTTGGAATACACAATGTTAATTGTTACTTTCTCTATATAAAATCTTATTGTCCCTGTTACTGGGGCTATTGTAAGTATCTTCACTTAAATATGATAACTACCACAGAGGAATCACCCTTAGATGATCGTCGGTTCCTGCTCAGCAGAGGCCCGGTTCTTGCAGACCCTCTGGGTTATGGGCCCAGTGCAAAAGCCCCTGAGTAAAAACTGCCTTCAATGATCGAGCCATACTCTTTTTCAATGACTTTTTTGCTAGCTTTTTGGAAAACATAGTGGAACCTGTTGAAGATAGAACACCCGGTGAGAGCAACCCGATTCCGAGCTTCATTAGGTGAGTGTAGGCCGACGGCCGCACTCAGATATTTGACAGAGAACTAAACTCTGTCATAAGGCAGAGGATGTCACCACATCGGTCTGAGTCATGGTAAGACAACGAAAGACTAAAGGAAAAGCGCAGAAACCCAGTATATACCCTACTGGAAGATCCTACCATTTGACATTTCCTTTATCCCCCCAACCATCCCCAATCTCCCTGAATATCATCCCACTACATTAGCCTTAACCCGCTGAGTTAATTGATATCTCACACTAGCTAGTTTAAGCAACGAGATAGCCTACTGCTGCCGACGCTCCTAGAATAATTCTCACAACGCACATTACTACGCTCGACTCCTAAGAATCATCTAATTTAGGTTTATTTAATTAAATACCATATATGTATTGCCGTCTGAAATCGAAACCACTAAATCACACAATGGACAAATGTCCGCCGATTTAACTCAACATAAGACACCGTGGTCTCTTTCCCTAATCAGAACAGGAACATCAACACGTCCTTGTTGCCTCACAACATTTGGTCGACTCCTACCAAAGGTGTTTGTCCAGACTGTTATAAAACTGTGTCTGAATGACGTCACAAATCTGACTAGACATTAGGCGTTGAGAAACTATTTTTCTCTCTCCTTTTCCGACTCGATGTAAACAACTGGCCTGCTGTCCCGCCTTGATCTGGGGAATTCTTTCCCCCACAACAAAAGATCTTGCCGACTCTCATCCTGACAGTCTGTCTCCAACATCAGAGGATGGCGGCCGCCTGTAGACGGATGGCGCGACAGTCTTTAATCGATCGACAACTCCAATAATTCCGCGACATGTTCTTGTTGTTGTTGTTGCTGTTCTTGTTGTTGTTGTTGCTTGTTCTTATTGTTGCTGCTGTTCTTATTGTTGTTGTTGCTGTTCTTGTTGTTGTTGTTGTTGTTGCTGTTCTTGTTGTTGTTGCTGTTCTTGTTGTTGTTGCTGTTCTTGTTGTTGTTGTTGCTGTTCTTGTTGTTGTTGTTGCTGTTCTTGTTGTTGTTTTTGCTGTTCTTATTGTTGTTGCTGTTCATGTTGTTGTTGTTGCTGTTCTTGTTGTTGTTGTTGTTGCTGTTCTTGTTGTTGTTGCTGTTCTTGTTGTTGTTGTTGCTGTTCTTGTTGTTGTTGATGTTCTTGTTGTTGTTGCTGTTTTTGTTGTTGTTTCTTGTTGTTCTTATTTTTGTTGCTGTCATGTGTTGTTGTTGCTGTTCTTGTTGTTGTTGCTTTTCTGTGTTGTTGTTGTGTTCTTGTTGTTGTTGCTGTTCTTTTGAATGTTGTTGTTCTTGTTGTTGTTGTTCTTGTTGTTGTTGCTGTTCTTGATGTTGTTGCTGTTCTTGTTGTTGTCGGTGGTCTTGTTGTTAATGCTGTTCTTGTTGTTGTTGCTGTTCTTGTTGTTGCTTTTTCTTGTTGTTGCTGTTCTTTGTTGTTTTGTTGTTGTGTGTTTTGTTGTTGTTTTGTTCTTGTTGTTTGATGTTCTTGTTGTTGTTTTGTTTTGTTGTTTCTTTTTGTTGTTGTTTGTTGTTGTTGTTGTTGTTCTTTTCTGTTGTTGTTATGTTCTTGTTGTTGTTCTTTTTTTTTATGTTGTGTTTTTTTGTTTGCTTCTTGCTGTTTGCTTTTTTATTTGTCTCTATCTGTTTTCGGTCTTGTGTTAATGCTGTTCTTTTTACTGTTCTGTTGCTACTCTTTCTCCTGCTGCTTGCTTTCTTTTGTTCTTTTTTGTTTTCGTTCTTGTTTCTTACTAGGGTTTTTATTTACTTCTTTTTTTGTGTTGTTCTACTTCTACTACTACTACTACTTCTTCTCTTACTTCTTCTTCTCTTCTACTTCTTCTGGTGCTGCTGCTACTACTGCTAATTATTACTACTATTGCTACTACTACTACCCTGCCTGCCACACTATACCTACTACTACCCACTACTACTTTTCTACTACTACTACTACTACTACTACTACTACTACTACTACTACTACTACTACTACTACTGCTACTACTACTGGTGCTGCTGCTACTACTGCTAATATTACTACTATTGCTACTACTACTACCACTACCACCACTACTACTACTACTACTACTACTACTACTACTACTACTACTACTACTACTACTGCTGCTGCTACTACTACTACTACTACTACTTCTACTACTACTGGTGCTGCTACTATTACTGCTACTAATATTACTACTATTGCTTCTACTACTACTACTACTACTACTACTACTTCTACTACTACTACTACTACCACTATTACTACTACAACGAGGGCGAGTCAATAACTAAGTCAAACAGTTCTGTGGGATGGCGGGTAAATGTAGTTGGTGTTTTCTATATGTGTCATTAGGTGACAGCAACATCGAAATTTATATTTCCGTAAGTCAGGTGGCGCTTGGTGTCTCATGCTCATGCTCATAAACAATATGGCGACTGTAATTACGGAGTGTACAAACAAAGAACACAAGCTTTGTGGGCAAAAGGTCTGCCTGCAAAAGACATTCATAAGGAAATGTTTCCTGTTTATGATGACAAATGTTTGTCCCGTAAAGCGGTGCATAGCTGGGTAGCGAAATTTTCTCAAGGACGCTCTAAGATTGTTGATGAAATCCGATCAGGTCGTCCCGTTGAGATTGCAACAGACGCATCCGTGCAGCGGTTGGGGGAGATGATTAGAGGTGGCAGGCGAGTAACGATAGACTCTGTAGCATCGTATTGTGAAGTTCTATCGATGCATCATAATGCAATTCCAAGAAATCGTCCAGAACTGCTGACTAGTGGCGTGTTGCTTCTTTATGACATGCCAGACCACGTACGGCTCGATTAACTCAAGAGAATATTAACCAAGGTGGGAAGTTCTGGAACATTCACCTTACAGCCCCGACTTAGCCCCTAGCTACTTCGTCTTCTTCTTCTCCTTCTTTCGTTCGCTTGAAATACATCTATAACTGCAATTATGTCTCCTGTATGAATTTAGCAGTCTTTTTAGTTCAATCAGAGGTCCATAGTGTTTATCTACCACTGTTGTCTCTCTAGGCCAGAAGGTATGTCTTGGTATGTTGTAGTTTTGGCAGTCTTGGAGTATGTGCTCTGCTGAGAGTGACTGTTCTGTGCTGTACATTTTTCTGTTCTTCCTTGTCAAATATTCCTCGCACTTTAGTCTAGATTTGTAGTGATAATCTATGTGCATCTTTCCATGGAGTTCGCTCTGGAATAGTTGTCAGGGGGATATCAACTGTGGGCAGATCGGTGGTTTCTCTGCAGAGTCATTTCGCCTGGTGGATAAAACTACTTCTTTTCAACCGACCCATAGCTAAGTTTTCAAATCGGTTCTTCATAGGTAGCTTGGCAAGCTGAGGAACTTTTCTACATGTATTAGTGTTTTCGTATCTCTGTGCTCTCACAGTTCTTGGATCCTCCCCATTTTCTCAATTGCTACTATAGGGGATGATCTCATCCCTCCAGTGGTGACTCTAAGAGCTTGATTCTGCACCCTGTCCAGCTCTTGTAGTGTGGTTTTTAATGCTGAACACCACGCAGATGACCCGTATTCCAGGTGTGGTCGTATGCTCTGTTGATAAACTTTGTTAAGTATTTTCCCACTGGCTCCCCATGTGGTTCCACTTAGTTTTCTCAGAATGGCTATTTTCCTTCTGGCTTTTGCTACTGCTTATTTAATGTGTTTTCTCCATGTCAGCCTGGCATCAAATGTTACTCCAAGGTATGTTGGTTCTTTATCTTCTCTTAGGGGTGTTCCATTTATCTGGATGCTCCCTGCCTTTTGTTTCGAGAGAGAGGGTAAATAGAGTGGTGCTGCATTTGCCAATGTTTATGCTGACAAACCATCTATCCGCCCATGTAACAAATGTATCTAAAGCTCTTTGTAGCGATATGGTCGCCACTGATGCATGTTCATTTGTGCTCCACAAAACCAGGTCATCAGCATACATTGCCGCTTTAATTTCATGCGGTAGATTAGCAACAAGATCATTGATGAAGATTAGAAAAAGTGTGGGGGACAAGACTCCACCCTGGAGAACACCATGGCGCAGTAGTACTTTCTTGCTCTTGAGTCCGTCTATCTGTACTCGGGCTCTTCTGTTGTGCAAGTATGCTTTCACCCATTTGTAAATTCTTCCATTGACTTTACAGTTTCTCAATTTCTTCATCGACCTTCTTTCCAGACTTTGTCAAAGGCTTTCTTCAGATCTATCCATGCCGCAAGCACCAGCTTTTTCTCTTGGAATGCATCCTCAATTTCTTGAGAGAGGTAGGCTGTCTGATCTTCCGTAGAGTAGCACTGCCTAAAGTAAGTCTGTTGTGGCACAGGGATGTTTTCACTTTTAATGTACCACTGCAGTCTGTGATTGATGATGCGCTCCATTGTTTTGCAGAGATACCTGGTGAGGCTAATTGGTCTATAGTTGGAGGCGATGGAACTATCTTTCCCTGATTTTAGGAGGGGTATCATGATGGCTGCAGATATGTGGTTTCTGAGGAAAATGCAAAGAATACCATGGACAGACAGAAAAACCAATGACCAAGTACTACAGGAAACAAATGAAAATCGTAAATTTATTAGAGAAATTAGGCGTAGACATTCAAAAATTGTTGGACATGTTATGAGAAGAAATGGATTGGAGAACTTGGTGACAACTGGCAAGATCGAAGGAAACAATCCAAGAGGAAGACCGAGAGGAAAATACCTGGATGGCTTGGCCACATGGCATGGACGAGAAAGGAACACTGAGCTGATTCACGACGCTTGTGATCGAGTGAAATGGCGAGTCATGACCCCCCCCCCCCCCCCCCCCCACGCTTTCCGGCATGGCACATGATTGATTGATTGATCATGATTGCTTCTCTCCAGACTTGTTTCCACTCTAGGTCTGTGAATGAAAAGCCAGGTCAAGTGTAGTTGTAGTGTGCCATGATCTCGAGTAGAAAGTATGTAGGTCGGACGGCTTGTTAATCAAGATGAATCTATTCTCATCCTGCCAGTCTTCCAGTCTCTCTCCTCTCTGGTCCACGTGATCATAGCCCCAGCTCTGTGAGTGACTTAAAATCGCCACACACAATAATTTTTTTCTTTTAAAGGCAGTGTGTCAATGTCTATGGGCGGTCATTTGGACAGTAGTAATTGATCAGGTGAAGGTCTGTATTATCTGTCATAAGTTTAAGTGTCTGATACGCAGCCCCTTCCATGTAAACTTCAATTTGGGAAGCAGTGATGCTATTTTTAACAAGGGTCAATATTCCACCCTTTCGTCTGTCTTTTCATTCAGATCGGTATCACTGGTAGCCTCTGATTATGAAGGCTATATTTTCGTTACGGTGAGTTTCTTGCAAGCAACAAACGCTTACATTTTTTGGGCCAAGATGTTTTCTAGTTCTTTTGTTGACACCCTCAGCATTCCAGTGCATTATTTTAAGTCTCCTAGCAGTTGTCGACATATTTCTTAGCGTGGTTGCGTGGCAGCCTGATTTCCGTTATGCGCCTCCTGGCTGGCTGCCTCCGACTTCAGCACCTTTACTTTACTAGAGTAGACTGTGGTCTTACTCGACAAACGAAGTATGGCAATATCGGCCTATCAAGAGAGTTATGAGACAGGGATGTGTAATCACTGTAATGTCTCCAGATCTCTTTTCCCTGCCGATGGCCACGTCATATTATCATGAAGTATTTTCCTTTTACTAGAATTGCAAAACTATAGACTTTACGTGGAAATTGATGGGTGCCGCTACTACTACTAACGTGCAGGGAGTGGCCAGCAGGGGCCACGGAAGTGGAAATCCAGCAACTAATTCAGGATAATGTTCGCCCGGGTGATGTGATTATCTACACGGATGGTTCGGTGTTGAGAGGTAGGAGAAGTGCCTGGGGATTCTAAGCAAAAGCTAATGGTCGACGTTTGGTGCAGGAGAGCCTGGCGTATAATACAACAAAATCTAGCTTAAGAATGGAGGTGGGGGAGGTCAGTGCAGCTATCCGCTGGAGAACACGATACATACACGTCGTGATTGTAACTGACTCAGAACGCATGCTGATTAGGGTGAGGACTGGCATGCTTCGTGCAGATTGGCTTCTTTCGCTTCGGAGGTCACGGGTAGCATCACCTGGATCTTTTCTCCGGGGCGAGCCGGTGTGATGGGGAATGAACAGGCGGACAGATTGGCTGGCTCTGCAAAACTTGGTGGAATATTGATGCATGACAAGGTAGACGTGGTTGCGGCCTTGTCTGAGCACGTGTACACCTCGGAGGAGCAAATGGATCACCATAGTCTGGTAAGAATGAGGCAGCGAGGTGTGACGAGGGGATCTGGCCGACGCTCGATGCTCAGAGGAAAGGCGAGACGGACATATAATGAGATTGCTACTGGAACTATTAGTGTTGGAACTCTTTGCTGGCTGCTGAAGATGGGTACGGTGCGCTTATGGGAATGCCCCGAATGCTGTGATGTGGATTTCTAAATCAATAAATCCATACATTTCTCACAATCTGTGACTTCTAAAGCGACGATAGCCATTCCACACGAAACATTCCTTTCTCCACCTTACTAAGCATACTCTTTGAATCCGTAATGAATACAATGTATGTTGCAGTAATCTCCTCTAACCAACGGAATGCCGCTGTTACTGCTTCCACCTCTATTCTCATGCTGGAGGTCGTAGTATTTTATACCAGACTCTCCTTTTTCAAGACTCGTCCATTAGCCTTTGCAAAAAAAAACCAACTACTACGTCTGTTTCTCACCACTAACCCGTCGGTGTAGATGACTACGTCACCTTGATGTGTGTTACTCTGGATCAGTTGTTGCACTTCAAACTCAGTGCGGCCCGCTACCCATTTTCTGCACTCACGACCCAGTGTTACTATTACATTGTACCAGTCCGTGGTGTCTTTCGGAATTCAACCCACTCTTTTTCACGATTGATAGTCTCTAGATCACACACCTGACTTATAGACAGTTCTGCCTGTGCCATCCAGGACCTGCCTCGTCTTAGTCTATGACCCTTGACCATATCCATGGCTTTGTGCAGAAGTTGATCCCTATCTGCAGCAACTCTCAGGTACCATTTAGCCTGAAGGACCCTATGCCTATCCACCATTTTTGGTAGCGCAGCGCCAGAATATGTCTCATGCATATAATTGGCCTTTGAGCACCCCGGGATTACCCGTATGGCAGCATTCTGTATGTGCTCCAATCTTTCAAGCTGGCTCTTTGATACTGTCAGCAGTCCCAAACCTTACTCAATGACAGAAATTATTATCTGCTAAAAGAGTCTTTAAAGCATCCTCTGATCTACCCTGGTTGCTGCCATCGCCCTCAATATAGTAAGTCCCCTACCAGCCTTCACCACCAAAGCCTCCACATGATCCTTAAAAGAGCAAAGGTGATGCCCACGTATTTCAGTTTACTCTCTCTACTAAGAGGACACCCATTCAACCTAATACCTGGAACATCTGCCTTGACAATCCGGTTATCCAGGGAGTACCACACAACCGATGCCTTGCGTTGTTTTATAACGGTCCCTGCGTCCCTGTACCACTCTGCCATCCTGTTTACTGCCACCATGTACGTCTTCCACCAAACTGGCCCTGTCTCTGCCTTGTCTGTACACAAGCACATCATCTGCAAATGTCAAGATTCTATCAACACCTGGTGTCTCAATAGCTGCCATTTTGCTGATGTAGACATTAAAGAGCACCGGGGACAAGGCAGATCCCTGCGGCAACTCAGGTGTAATAGTACAAGGGTTAGAAGTCCAGGAACCCATGCGCAGTGTAATCTTACGCTCATAGAGGACCGCCACAACCCACCTGACAAGGCAAGGGCAGACTTCCATGTCCAACAGTGTTTATATCAACCGATCATACCTGACCCTGTTACACGCATCCTCCAGGTAAAGAGTTGCCGCCACTGTCTCTTGTTTATCCTGGAATCAATCAATCAATCATGTGTCATGCCGGAAAGCGTGGGCGGTCATGACTCGCCATTTCACTCGATCAACAGTGTCGTGGATCAGCTCAGTGTTCCTGTCTCGTCCATGCCATGTGGCCAAGCCATCCAGGTATTTTCCTCTCGGTCTTCCTCTTGGTCTGTTCCCCTCGATCTTGCCAGTTGTCACTAAGTTCTCCAACCCATTTCTTCTCATAACATGTCCAAAAAATTTTGACTGTCTACGTCTAATTTCTCTAATCAGTCTACGATGTTCATTTGTCTCCTGTAGTACTTGGTCATTGGTTTTTCTGTCTGCCCATGGTATTCTTTGCATTTTCCTCAGAAACCACATTTCTGCAGCCATCAGATGCTTTTCAGCTTGACTGCTCATTGTCCAAGTTTCACATCCATACAAAAGAACAGGCTCTATGTATCCCCTCAACACTCTATTTCTCGTTTCTATTGACATCTTTTTATTGGTCAGAATGATTTTCATCTTGCTAAAGGCTACTTTCGCCATGGCGATTCTTGTTCTAATCTCTTCAAGGCATCTCCCATCAGATGTTATAACTGTTCCAAGATAATTGTACCGATTCACTTGTTGAAGAATATTTCCATTTACTTGTATATTACATTGTGGCACTTCTTCCTTCCTACTGACGACCATAACCTGAGTCTTTTTACAGTTTAATTGTTGTTTGTCCATCAAGAATGATGATGACCATTCATTTCATCCAGTGGGGTTGAAGGTGTGGAGCCGTGGGTTTTAAGATGGCTGATAAGGCCTATTTTGGCTCGAAATGTTCTTTGACAATGTGGGCAAAGAATGCTTGACGTCTCTGGAGGAGGATTTCCTGCAGTGGTTTTTCTGTCCTGCCTTTTCTTCACAGCTCTTGCAGTCCTGGTTGCCTCACATATGACTGCACCTTTGCGCAATGATGCACGCCACGAATTTCGGTCTCTGGCTGCAGCCTCCCAGGTGTCATGAGGAATTCCAAAAGCATTCAGTGAAATTTTCAGAGTGTCTTTAAAACGTTTCCTCTGGCCACCTTGGGAGCGTTTACCACAATGCAGTTCGCTGTAAAAAATTCGTTTAGGGAGCCTGTGATCTGGCATGCGAGTCAAGTGACCAGCCCAGCGAATCTGATTCTTCATTAGTAGAGTGTGGATACTGGGCATGGATGCTCTTTCTAGGACTTCAGTGTCTGGAATCTTGTCTTGCCATTTAATCTTCAGTAGCTTCCTTAAGCAGACTGTGTGGAAGTGGTTTAATTTCCTAGCGTGTCGCTGATAAACAGTCCAGGTTTCACAAGCATATAGCAGTGTGGATAATACAACTGCTTTGTAGACTTTTAGCTTTGTTTGCAGGCTTATTCCAGTTCTGTCCCATACATTCTTGTACAGTCTGCCAAAGGCTGCACTGGCCTTGGAGATTCTTGCATTCACTTCATCATCGATTGTGGCAGCTTGTGACACAGTGTTGCCAAGATAGGTGAATTTGTCCACAACACTTAGTCTATGATAATTCACTTTGATATTCGGCACAGTGTGATTATTCCCTGGAGCTGGCTGGTACATAACTACAGTCTTCTCCAAGTTGATATTGAGCCCAAAGTTGGCACAGGCATGTGAGAAAGCTGAAACATTATGTTGCATGTCCGCCTCTGAGTTGGCGTATAGAGCGCAATCATCAGCAAACAGGAGCTCTCTGACGGTGCCGCTGTTAATTTTGGTTTTAGCTTTCAGCCTTCTGAGATTGAATAACTTTCCATCCATACGGTAGTTGATGTCTATTCCAATGTCGTCGTTCTCGAAAGCATTCACCAACATGGCTGAAAACATAAGGCTGAACAGTGTTGGTGCCAGGACACATCCTTGCTTCACTCCATTGGTGACAGGAAAGGGTTCAGACAGTTCACCATTTTCCTGTACTCTTGCCTGCATGCTGTCATGAAATAGCCGCACTATTTGGACAAACTTTCGTGGACAGCCATATTTTGCCATAATCTTCCACAGTCCTTCTCTGCTGACTGTATCAAAAGCCTTGGTAAGGTCAATGAAAGTGGAGAACATTTCGCAGTTCTGTTCCTGACATTTCTCTTGCAGCTGCCTTGCAGCGAAAATCATGTCAACAGTTCCACGTTCTTTTCTGAAGCCACATTGACTCTTAGGAAGAAAGGAAGAAGACCTTGATCGAGATGGGCTGTGAGGCGATTGAGAAGAATTCTGGCGAGTATCTTCCCTGCAATTGAAAGCAAGGAGATGCCTCGGTGGTTGTCACAGGATTGGCGGTTTCCTTTACGTTTGTAAAGGTGGACTATTGACGCGTCCTTAAAATCTTGTGGCATGGTCTCGTTCATCCATATGTTTGTGAAGACTTGGTGAAGCTACTCTGTTAGGACCGGCCCACCTGCCTTGTATATCTCTGCTGGGATGGAGTCAGGACCAGGTGCCTTGCCGCTGGAGAGTTGCTGGATGGCTTTGTTTATTTCCACTATGGTTGGCAGGTCATCAAGTGTCTCATTGGTGGGAACTTGAGGAAATGCAGTTGATGGTTTCATCATCGAAGAAGGAAGTTGCATTTAAGATTTTGCTGAAATGCTCTGCCCAGCGTTGGAGGATTTCTTTCTTATCGGTGACCAATGTTCCCCCGTCTGCACTGAGGAGGGGAACTATGCCTGGTGATGAAGGACCATAGACCGCTTTCAGTGAGTCGTAGAAGTTTTTCATATCATGTCTGTCAGCAAAGCCCTGAATTTCATCAGCTTTGCTGCTCAGCTAGGAGTCCCGCGTGTGCCGAAGTTTCTGCTGCACTACTCTCTGAATGTTCTTGAAAGCATCTTTTTTTTATGTTGACTTTGGGTCATTCAAATGTGCCTTGAGGAGAAGATGTTTCTCGGCCAGCAATTGGTTGATGTCTTCGGAATTTTCATCAAACCAGTCTTTATGCTTTCGGGGGGCTGCACCCAGGATTTCCATAGCAGTGTTGTAAATTGTGTCCTTTAGGGCTCTCCATTCTGTTTCTGTATCCTGTTTAGCTTCAGCATTGGGCTTGAGGCGGTCTTCTAGCATATTTTCAAACGACTGCTGCATTTTCTTGCTGTTTAGGCGGGTGACATTTAGCTTTGTTTGTATTTTCGCCCCCTGAGGACGCCGTGGTGGCCTGATGTGGATGTTCATTTTCGAGACAATGAGACGATGGTCTGTCCAACATTGGGCACCACACATGGATTTTGTCACTCGAACGTCTTGTTTGTCACTCCTCCTGACGATGACATAGTCAATGAGGTGCCAGTGTTTCGAGCGAGGGTGCAACATTGGATGAAGAATGACTTGCGCGATGACTTGGATTAAAGTGAGGAAGAGTTGCGCAATTCGTCGACCTCACTCTCTCGCCTGAGTCCATCTGAGTCCAGTGGCAAGACAAGTCGAGACGATTGGAGACGAATACAGGTGCAGTGGATGACCAATTTAATTATAACCCCAGTTGCTCACTGTGTACAACAACTGCATCTACTAATTGTTGCAGATCCTGCGTATTGTCTGCAATTAATACTGTATCATCTGCATATCTAATGTTATTGATGTTTCGTCCTCCAATGCTGATTTCATTTATATCCTCTACATTTCTGAAAATATTTTCACTGTACAGGGAAAAAAGATCTGGAGACATCACACATCCCTGCCTAACACCTCTCTTAATTGGCTGATACTGTCCCACTTCATTATCAATCCTTATTGCAGCTTGCTGTTTCCAATATATGTTTTTTATAAGTCTAATGTCTTTCCCATCAATTTGTAGATCTGCAAGCATATCCACCATGCTGACATGTCTAACGCTATCAAAAGCCTTTGTATAGTCAATAAAGCAAAGATGTATATCCTTGTTTACTTCTATAGCACCTTCAATAACTGTTCGCAGCATATACACAGCATTTACTGTACCCTTTCCTTCTACAAACCCGCATTGTTCTTCCCCTATTTCAGGTTGTATCTTCTTCCTCATTCTTTGCATGATAATTCTTAGCAAAATCTTTGTGATGTGACTCATTATACTAATTGTTCTATGTTGATCACATTCCAAGGTTCCTGATTTCTTTGGGATTGCAATAAATATAGAGTTACATAATTCAGGAGGTATGTCTCCAGTATCATATAATGTGTTCAGCAGTCTGGTGACTTGATCTAGTCCAAATTCCTCTAAAGCTTTAATCATTTCTGGAAGCCCTCGTTGAAATCAAATGCAAAAGTTTAGCATTGGCCCAGGTGCCCTTCCCACGCCGATAACTCCCGAGCCCTTTGGGAAGCAGATTACGACTTTCCAAATGTCGTTACAACCTGCGTGCTACTATCTTTTCGAAGACTTTGCCAAGTGTGTTTTGCAGGTTTATGATTCGATATCCATTAAGTCTGGAGTGGTCCTTGCCTGGCTTTGAAAGTGGGACCAGGTAACTGTACAGAAAGTGAGGGGAACACTGGCCACATATCCCTCCCTGCTCTCAGACCTACATGACATGATAGAGCTGTCACATCACAGGCTCGTAGCAGCTAACTGCTTGGGAACGATTTATATTAGACTAGCTGACCCGGCCCGGCTTCGCCCAGACCCTGGAGGGGATCTGTCTGTCTGTCTGTCTGTCTGTCTGTCCCGGACCGGCTTCGCCCAATCGCTGATGGGGAGCATCTAATTTAGTTCGTATAAGTAGTCATATAAGTTCCCGTTCCCGAATGTCTGTCTGTCTGTCTGACCCGGCCCGGCTTTGCGCAGTCTCCGGTGTGGAGCATCTCATTTAATTCACATAAGTAGTCACATAAGCTCCCGTTCCCGTTCCCGACTATCTATCTGTCTGTCTGTCTGTCTGTCTGACCCGACCCGACTTCGCCCAGCTCCTAGTGGGGAGCATCTCATTTAATTCATATAAGTATAAGTATTTAATTCATATAAGTAGTCATATAAGCTCCCGATCTCGACTGTCTGTCTGTCTGTCTGTCTGTCTGTCTGTCTGTCTGTCTAATAATTTATTGGTTGCAGTTAGAACAACCTTAGATAAACGAAGACCGACTTACAACATGCATTAGAAAGAGCACTTGAAAGATCTTTACATCTTCCCCCAACAATTAACTAAATGGAGCGGCAGCAGCAGCAGAAGCAGAAGAAGAAAAAAGAGGAGGAGGAAGGAGGAGGAAGAGGGAGGTTGAGGAGGGAGAAGCAGGAGGGAGGAGGAGGAGAGAGGAGGAGGGAGGAGGAGAGAGGAGGAGGAGGGAGGAGGAGGAGGGAGGAGTGAGGAGGAGGAGGGAGAAAGAGCAAGGAGGAGGAGTAGGGAGGAGGAGGGAGGAGGAGGGAGAGGGAGGAGGAAGAGGGAGGGAAATGAAGAGGGAGGAGGAGGAAGAGGGAGGAGGGGGAGGGAGGAGGAAAGAGGAGGAGGAGAGAGGAGGAGGAAGGAGGAGGAGGAGGGGGAGGAGGAGGGAGGAGTAGGAGGGATAAGGGGGAGCATGGAGGTGAAGGGAGTAGGCGGGAGGATGAGGGATTAGAAGGAGGAGAGAGGAGGATGAGGGAGGAGGAGAGAGGTAGAGGAGGGAGGAGGAGGGAGGAATAGGAGGCAGGAGGAGGGATTAGGAGGAGGAGAGAGGAGGAGGAAGGAGGAGGAGGGAGGAGGGGAGGAGGAGGAGGGAGATGGAGGAGGAGGCAGGAGGAGGAGAGAGGAGGGAGGAGGCGTAGGGAGAAGGAGGAAGAGGGAGAAGGAGGAGGGAGAAGGAGGAGCAAGGAGGGGGAGGAGGAGGAGGGAGGATGAGGAGGAGGGAGGAGGAGGGAGGAGGAGGGAGGAGGTAGAGGGAGGAGGAGGGGGAGGAAGAGGAGGGAGGAGGAGGTAGGAGGAGGAGGGAGGAAGAGGGAGGAGAATGAGGAGGAGGGAGGAGGGATGAGCGGGAGGACGTAGGAGGAGGGAGGAGGAGGGAGTAGGAGGAGAGAGGAGGAGAAGGGAGGAGGAAGAAAGAGGAGTGATTAGGAGGAGAGAGGAGGTAGGAGGAGGAAGAGGGATGAGGAGGAAGAGGGAGGAGGAGGAGAAAGAGGGAGGAGGAGGATGGAAGAGGGAGAGGGAGGAGGGGGAGGGGAAGAGGAAGAGGGTAGGAGGAGGAGGGGAGAGGAGGAGGAGGAGGATTATAACGCATATGCCTGTAGATAGCTGCAGCGAAAAGGTGGGTCTATCTATCTATCTGACCCGGCGTGGCTTCGCCCAGCTCCTGGCGGGTAGGGAGGAGGAAGGAGGAGGAGGAGGGAGAAGGAGGGAGGAGAAGAACGCAGGAGGGGGAGAGGGAGGAGGAGGGAGGAGGAGGGAGGAGGAGGGAGAGGGAAAAGGAGGAGGGAGGAGGAGGAGAGAAGAGGGAGGAGGAAGAGGGAGAAGGAGGAGCGAGGAGGGAGGAGAAGGAGGGGGAGGAGGAGGAAGAGGGAGGAGGAGGGATGTGGAGGGAGGAGGAGGGAATAGGAGAAGGGAGGAGGAGAGAGGATGAGGAGGGATGAGGAGGGATGAGGAGAGGGAGGAGGGAGGAGGAGAAGGGAGGAAGAGGGAGGAGAATGGGGAGGAGGGATGAGGGGGAGGATGTAGGAGGAGGAGGGGGGAGGAGGGAGTAGGAGGAGAGAGGATAAGAAGGGAGGAGGAAGGAAGAGGAGTGATTAGGAGGAGGGAGGAGGGCGAGGAGGGAGGAGGAGGAAGAGGGAGGAGGAGGGAGGAGGAAGGAAGAGGAGTGATTAGGGGGAGGGAGGAGGGCGAGGAGGTAGGAGGAGGAAGAGGGAGGAGGAGGAGAAAGAGGGAGATGGAGGAGGGAGGAGGGAGAGGGAGGAGGGGAGGGGAAGAGGGTAGGAGGAGGAGGAGGGAGAGGAGGGGGAGGAAGATTATAACGCATATGCCTGTAGATAACTGCAGCGAAAAGGTGGGTCCGTCTTATCTATCGGACCCGGCGTGGCTCGCCCCGGCCCTGGGCGGGAGCAATCTCATTAAATTCATACAACAAAAAAGTAACTTAAAAGAATGTCGTTCCACACACCATCCATTATTGTTTAATGAAAACTGTTTCTAATCACCTACATGACTGTAGATAACTTCTTAAGCATAAAAAGATGAGTTACAATGTTATGCATTATGCATTATTTTTATGAAAACTTTGAAAATGCCTTAAAGATTGTATCATTATTTATTATAACTCATATGCCGGTACATAACTATAGACAAAGAGTTTATAAATCTTTGAAAACGATGCAACAATATGACTATAAGGTATACAGAAAAGTTATTAAAAGTTATGCCCCTTGAAATAACTTTTACAGAGTTAAGTCCCCTTGCTATATAGAAATTATAATGAAAAATTAAAAATTAAATAATATTAAGTAAGCAGCCGATTTCACACTAAAAAAATATCACAGTTGGCAGCGCGAGAATGAGAGGAAGACGTGTAGAAAATTTCATCTCAATCGGATGGACCGTTCGCGAACGCATAAAGGACAGACATACAGACAGACAGACGGAGATTGCCTTTTATATATAAGATGTATTAAATAAAAAGCTGAACAGGAACACAAACAACACAAAGCCACGTCACAATAATTATATGTCACAATAGTTCTACTGTAAATAAAGCTAATGCAATACAAATGAAACAATAGTCCAGCACATGTGTTAACAGATCAGAGAACAACACCACACAACAACGTCTTGAGAGTCTTCATTGATCCAGTCCTGACGTTAACTGCTGCTCAAAATAGTATATTCCCTTAGTGAATTTACACACAGAAGCCATATAGAATATGCTGTACGTTTTATTGCCTGGCATATTTCGCTGCGTCTCGTCAGTTGCATACTGTAGAGTTATACATCATATGAAGTGAATAAACGAATTATACTTTGACTAAAAGCCTTAAAAATCATTGTCACTGAAATTGTTTGAATTTGTTTTCCCCACGGTAATCTCAAATTAGTAGACGCGGTTGTTGTCCACAGTGAGCAGCTGGGGTTGGAATTAAATTGTAAGAAGACACAAGTTATGGTCGTCACTAGGAAAAACGAAGTACCACAATGTAATATACAAGTAAATGGGAATATTCTTCAACAAGTGAATCGGTACAATTATCTCGGAACAGTTATAACATCTGATGGGAGATTCCTTGAAGAGATTAGAACAAGAATCGCCATGGCGAAAGTAGCCTTTAGCAAGATGGAAAACATTCTGACCAATAAAAAGATGCTAATTGAAACGAGAAAAAGAGTGTTGAGGGGATACATAGAGCCTGTTCTTTTGTATGGGTGTGAAACTTGGAAAATGTGCAGTCAAGCTGAAAAACATCTGATGGTTGCAGAAATGTGGTTTCTGAGGAAAATGCAAAGAATACCATGGACAGATAGAAAAACCAATGACCAAGTACTACAGGAGACAAATGAAAATCGTAAATTGATTAGAGAAATTAGACGCAGACAGTCAAAAATTGTTGGATATGTTATGAGAAGAAATGGATTGGAGAACTTAGTGACAACTGGCAAGATCGAAGGGAACAGACCACGAGGAAGACCGAGAGGAAAATATCTGGATGGCTTGGTCCACATGGCATGGACGAGACAGGAACACTGAGCTGAATCCACGACTCTGGTGATCGAGTGAAATGGCGAGTCATGACCTCCCACGCTTTCCGGCATGGCACATGGTTGATTGATTGAATCTCAAATTTACAAAGTGTTGTGTGCAAACAGACAGATCGTGTTTCACATGTCTTCTTCTCCTTGTTGGCTGTATCGAACAGGTAGTAGTGGAAAGAAATTTTTACCCTTTTTAAAATCCACCCTTCAACATACGTGCACTCCTTCAGGAGATTGGGATATTCCAC
>JACEFZ010008200.1:0-88038 GCA_014155875.1 Cepaea nemoralis
CATAGCTCTTGTGGTCATTGGGACGCACAAGCCCCTCTACCTCGTCACGGTGGACACACAGCAGAGTGGCCACATCTATTCTATCTTTATGAAGACGCTGTGTCAGGGATTCTTTCTTGTTATAAACTCCTTCGGCATTCCACTGTAGCATGTTGAAATGGGAAGGTCGACGTGCGACAATGGCAGAGTTTGTTCGATATGGATGAAAGGCATATCATCTACTGCGGGGACTTCAATGCCAGAGGCAGTCAATGGGGGAATTGCTTCACCAATAGACAGGGAGAAGATTTGGAGGACGCCCTGGCATCTGCTGCCCTAATCTGTCTGAATGATGGGAAGGTCACTAGAATGGCCACTCGACCAGGTGACTCTGACAGCATCATTGACTTGGCTCTGGTGTCGCCCACCATCGTACCAAGGTGCCGGTGGGGCACACTGGGATACCACGATAGTGACCACTACCCTTGTGTCATCCTGATCAAGAAAGACGGGGCCATGAGTCAAAGAAACAAGACCAATGCCTTCCCGTACGACACCACTGGCCAAGACGCCATAAGCAAGATCAGAAGAAGGAAACTAACTTCCTCCCGTAGGAGACAAGAAAGATGGCTGCAGCCACCATGGTGGAATGGAGAGGTCGAGAAGGTGTGGCTGGGAAAGAGGCAGGCTGTCAAAGACTGGCAAAAGGCCAGAAAGGCTAACATGCCACAGGTTGAGTTGGCGAACCTGAAGACTGAGGTCGTTAGGACGACGACTTTATTCAAATCCTGCGCCAAACAGGCCAAGGCCGACACATGGGACGAGTTCTGCAGGAAGGTGTGCTCCGAGCAATCTCTTACGACATTCTGGCGCCTCCACAAGAGCATGAACGGTGCTGCACAACGTAGGGGTATTCCAGACTTTCAAGGCACAGACCTCGTATGGAAAAAGTCGGATGCGGATAAAGGTAAGGCCTTTCTTGCACGCTACATAGAACAGACTGACCAGAAAGACGAGCCCGCCAGACAGAGGACCACAACAACGCTCTCTCAGTTGTGCGAGGGGGTCGGGACAGACGAAGAATGGACAATCACAGTTGACATATTGCGTGCGATGCTCAAGAAATCACCTAACACCGCCCCAGGCCCAGACGGCATCCGATATGGTGACCTAATGGTGATATCAGAGGATGACATGGAAGAACTGGCCAGATAATTCAACACCAGTATCCAGAGGGGTCAGGTCAAAGAAGAATGGCTACACAGCTACTTGCTGCCGCTGCCAAAACCTAACAAAGACCACTCCAAGATAAGCGGCTACAGAATCATTACGATGCAGAATACTGTTGGCAAGCTACTGGAGAAAATTGTAGCACACAGACTTGCTTGGGACTTGGAACAGCTCAGCTGCTTCCCGCCCACACTTGGAGGATACAGACGCAACAAAGAGTCATGGCTGAATGCGGCGGTCTTTGCTCAAGATGTTTACGAAGGATTTCAGGTCAGAGAAGAGACATGTGCGGCCGCCATAGACTTAGAGGACGCATATAACAGAGTATCTTTCGAGCACTTGATGCAAACCCTCCTCAGACTGAAAGTGCACCCTCACCTTGTACGATGGATAGCTGCAGTTCTACTCTAAAGGAAGATGGTGCTAAGATGCGGGAGTTGGTCTTCTGAGCCGATAACGAAATGTCCAGGATTGCAGCAGGGTTCACCACTGTCACCAGTACTATTCAACGTGTATACGGTGCCGATCACTGAACAACAGTTGGATGGGAGGGGTAGGACTCTATCATTCGTTGACGACATCCTCGTGTATCGACAGGGTCGAGATAAACAGGCGGTTGCCAACTATATGCAGGGCGAACTAGATCGAATTTCCTCATGGTGTGCTGATGCCGATGCCCTTGTCAACCCTGCAAAGGCAACGGTTACATGGTTCTCACTAAACAACCATATTGTGAAAACAGACCTGCCGGCAGTAAGAATGGATGGGAGCATTCTGAGTAGAACCCAGTCAATGACATATCTTGGCGTGAGGCTTGATCGTAGCCTGTCCTTCAGAGATCATGTCGATTATGTCATAACGAAGGTTTGGCAAAAGGTTTGGCAGCAATGAGAGTCATGGCGACTGCCAATATCGAGCAAAGACTGGTATTACTTCTGTTCCAAGGACTTGTGCTTTCACGCATCGAGTATGCCCTGGCCATCCTCACTGTCAGCCCTACACAGATTGGAAGACTTGAAAAGGTACAAAACGAAGCCATGCGCATCATTTTGGGCTGCACGAGAGACACCAGCTGTGTAACAATGAGATACCCCCCTTGACTTCCCGACAATGGAACACAGGATCAAGATCTGAAGAGCTCGTGCATACTTAAAAATAAGTGCAGATGAGCAGCACCCTCTGCATGACGCTGTATTCAGAGAAAAGGGTGACAGGCTAAAGAGGGGCAAATCATGGATGGGTCGGACGGAAGATGTCGTCGGACAGGTCTGCAGTCTTACCAGTATCAACCCCGGCAAGGAATGGGTGCCGGTGCCTCCAGCTTTTAAGTGTACCTACTCCTGCATTATCACACTCGACAGACGGTGCAGAGAGCAGAACCCTGCCGCTGTCAATGCAGAGGTTAACGCGCTCATCTATGATCACTCAGATAGCCCCGAAGTACTCATCTATACAGATGGATCTGTTGTAAAGCAGCAGAGAAATGCGTGGGCATTTACAGCCCGTTCAGCGGGCCGAACAGTTCCAGAATCCAGTGGTGCCCACTCTATGACCACGAGCAGCATGACGATGGAGGTGATGGCAGTTACACAGGCTTTCATATGGCTGGAATCACAGCATTATACCAACGTGTGTGTACTAAGTGATTCAATGAGCATGATTCAGAAGGTCGAAGCTGGATCTGTACGTAGACAGTGGACTGAGTCGCTGCGGAAGTCTGTTGTCCGCAAAGTCACCTTCATCTTCGTCCCGGGACATGCGGGAGTCGAGGGAAATGAACGAGCTGATAAATTGGCTGGCTCTGCACCCCCTGTAGATGGCCAGCCCATGGATCGTGCCGATGTTATTAACGCCCTTAAAGATATGGCGAGAACAGAGGATTTTGACGCCAGTGATTCCACATCGCTTTCCAGGATGAAAGACCTGGGAGTAAGAATCGGCACAGCCAGACGCGAGAGGTACATCGGGAAAACAAAGCGTCTCGTCAACCAACACAGAACTGGCACTATTAGCCACCGGACGCTGATGCATATGATGGGGGGAGGATCTGAGCACCTATGGACATGTCCGGAGTGCAACGAAGATACCCCAACTGATAACTAACTAACTATGTTGAGTGTCCTTGGTATTTGGTCAATAGCTCTTAACCTACTCCTCTGTGCCTTGACTCCACAGCACAGGGGAAGGTGACCACCAGTAGTCATGGGTGGACCCCCTCGAGGCAGGGGGCCCGGCACTATCGCCGCCTGATGGGACTTCACGGGATTAGCACCATAACGATTAATTTTGATTTGTGACATCATGAATTAAGTTACGTTGCACTGCTTTGTCAAGCCTGTGGCTCAGTACATCCGATTTCGACAAGCATTTATTTGGGATACTTTCCCTAGCCTTTGACTGTCCCCAGTCTACCTACAAGGCAGCAGGTTTTACGTTGCACTGCTTTGTCAAGCCTGTGGCTCAGTACATCCGATTTTGACAAGCATGTATTCGGGGTGCTTTCCCTAGCCTTTGATTGTCCCCAGTCTAACTACAAGGCAGCAGGTTTGTGTGTCTCTTCGTCTGGTCCCTCTCCCTTGACCTGTCCGACATGGGTGGCCCTACCAGTAGCTTTGCTACCGTCGGCATAGCTCTTGGGGTCATTGGGATGCACAAGCCCCTCTACCTCGTCACGGTGGACACACAGCAGAGGGGGTAATCTCTTCCATTCTGATGATATTGCTTAATTTTGAAACAACAATCTTGTATATATTAGTTTTTGTCCTTACTTGTGTTCTTTCTTTTTTCTCGTGTTAAAGATTTATACTGCATCCTGCTGTTATCAGTTTCTCCTCCTTTCGCTTTTAGTTCCCTTCATTGTTTTATTAATTCTAACGTGTCTGATGTAATCCATTGCTTATTTTGCTTAGTCTTGATCGGAATGAAATCTTTGGCAGCTGTTATCAAGATATCCCAGGTTCGTACTGCAATTTAGTCAGGTGTTATTCCCTCTTTTTTTTTAGACATCAAGACCCCAAAACGATTCTTCACTTCTACATTGTATGCATATGGTATTTTTGTCAGATCAAAACGAAGTGGCCTTAGTCCTTGAGTAAGCTGTTTGAAACTTACTTTCAGATCTGCTTCTAATAACTGATGATCTGTATCACAGTCTGCACTTCGTAGTGTTTTTGCCGATGTTATGTTTGATCTCCATCTTCTTTGTATTAAGATATAATCTATCTGATTTGTGGTAGTACTGTCCGGGGTCTTCCATATGTAGAGTCTTCCTGGGTGTTGTTTAAAAAGTGTGTTATCATTAACTCATTTTCTGTGTAATATTTAATTAACTTGTCACCCGCATCATGTCTAGTTCCCAATCCAAACTTTCCTTAAACGTGTCTCTCATTTTAGGCTCTTACTGTACCCACTTTTGCATTAAAATCTCCCAGTATTATTGCTATATCATTATGACCAATCTTATGTAATGCGTCTGGCAGTGTGTTGTAAAAATCTTCAATTTCGTCCTCCCCTGCTGTTGAAGTAGGTGTATATATCTGTATGAGAGTTGTGTTCTTTGGACGTCCTTTTAGTCTGACAGTCAGGATTCTATCACCAACTAGATTATATCCCATTAAAGCGTTTGCCGTTGTTTTATCTAACCAAAACGCCACTCCGCTCTGGCCTCCGACTTCTCTACCAGAATAAATGAAAAGACTCCAGTTGTCATTTATAAAATGTCTCTTGCCTCGTTAGCGATGACACTATAATATTTAACCTCTCAATATCATCACATACTACTTTGAGTTTTCCCTTATACAAACTTCTCACATTTCACGTTGCTAGTTTCACTCTGTTTCTTAGTCTGACACATGGGATTTCCTTGGTAACACCTTCGGGATTAACTCAGTCAGCAGATTACTAGTTCTGGCCCCTGTGTCACTCTTCCCCAGTGTTATATGATCTACTTGGCCTGAGTGTCTCGCCACCATATCTCTTTTGTATTATGTTTTCTTTCATGGTTGTTAAGATTTCTCGGCAAGTTTTGGATAAGGTAGTTTGATGCTGCTTTCCTTCTGGACAGTGACTGTTCTAATCGGTGGCCATAGCTATTGCCACCCCATGTACACAATGTTTAATGGTATTGGAAAGGGAAGAGTGAAGCGAAGCAACTTTGTAGAAACTACAGAAAGAAAGATTAGGACAGATCCTATACTTAACATATCAACAGTCAAACCCATGTACAATGCACACAAGTTCCGAGCTTGAAGACAGCAGCAACTGCCTGAGATGATAGAAAATATTCCAGGTAATGAGAAAAAGAACACTCAGAATGAAACAGAAAGAAGAAAAATAGCCCTAAACTACATAAAATAACATTACCAAAGTAGAGATTGGAACCATGCATATACAAATGGATCAGCCAAAAATTCAACAGAACATGAAGGTGGGGTAATTCTCCTAAATTAAAAAAAATTGGAGTGAAGGGGCTTATAAAAAGCACTTATAGAACCAAATGGGAATCAGAGAATCCATGCCACCAGAAAGATGATGCACATTACAAACTCGACCGAAGTGAGCAAGTAGCAATCTTCAAACTCCGCACAGGACATAAGTGGCTGACATACCACTTGTTCAATAAACTAAAGATAGGAGATACCGATGAATGTAATTGTGGAACTGGTAAAATGACAGCTAGACATTTGCTGCAAGAGTGCCCAATATATGCGTAGCAGAGAATTGTATTTTGGTCCACGCCTTCTTCATTTGAGGACAAGCTCTATGGAGATGTCAACAAGCTCATGTTGACTGCATCTTTCTTTAACTATATTCAGGTTGACATCTAAAGGTGCATGAAGAAGGTCTTGGCCTGCCACACTTCATACCAAAGGCATGTCGGTGACAAAGCGTCCCAGTAGTACAAAATGGAATATTGCTTGGATAGCAAAACCATTACATGGAAAGTCCGAATCGAAAGCTCACTATGTGGATGTCGTCTGCAGTAAGCCGTTTGCTGTGAGTAAGCTTTTTGAATTTTATTGCATTCTTCTGTTTTCCTGAGGAAAACAGTCTGTGGTGAACGGAAGGCCCAATATACGGAAGTGAGGCCAAGCAGCCATGTGCAAGCTGTAGTGATTCCTTGGGTGAGCCCAGTACCAGAGGGCTATGTGTCGGCTCTGCAATTATGGAAGCCTCCTTGGATGGCGGGGAATGCTCATGGTCTGCCCCTGCCGTCCCTTGAGGACTGACCGGGATATCTTTAGCTGTTCCAAATGAACCAGCTGTGATGGGGATAACACCATAACACTGAGAGTCAAACGTCCTACGAAACATCCAGGAAGGTAACCCTGCAAAACAAATGCCTAAAGAAGTGTGATGTGTCGACCGAAATGTGCAAATATCGCACCCCTGCTGTAAACAGGCACAACGCAATTACGTCTAAAACAGCATTCCGGAAGAACAACAAGAAGAAGAAGGGTCGCAGAAGTGTTTCCATGGCACCAGGGCCGGGTTATATACTGAGGGCCGGGTTATATACTGACCAAGACCTACTGACGCGTCCTCGTCGAGCGTCCTGGGTAACAGGCCCCTTCGGGGTCCTGGCTAAAGTCAGTAGGATCGCCGATTCCTCCGAAGTCGGAGAGTGTCTGCCTGTACGGCGAGGAACCACCAGTCTGCACACCAATAAGCCAGACATGGGACAACGGATACTCACGCAAAACTCAGGTCCTGTATGACATCACACTGATGTTCGACAACAGGATGCCTTCATCCGACATACAGGACTTCGCGTTGGAGCTCAAGCCAACGAACACAAGCAAGCAAGCAAGCATTGACCTCGCAATGGATTAGATAATTAGCTACGTGATGTGCTTAATGTTGTTAGATTATTAATGCAATGAGCGATCACTACCCAGTAAAATGCACGTGGTCGAAAAGTGATACCAAAACTCCGAAACACAAACATTTAAGTATAAAATATAGAAATTATAAAAATTTCAATCAAGATGTCTTTTTACAGGACTTGCTCAACTCATCTCTGGACTTTGTTTACCAGCTTCCTAACCCATACGATGCTCTGGAACACTGACTGAAGACTTTTTAAGTGTATTTGATAAGCATGTTCCATTTAAGGAAGTTCGAGTTAAACATTACACTAAGCCTCCGTGGATCACACAGGAGGTAGTTGAACTTATGAGAGATCGGGACAGGGCACATATAAATAGAGATCTAACCATGTACCGTAGTCTAAGAAACAAAGTTCAATGTGTTATTCGAAAGGAAAAGAAAAACTATTTTAAGAACTTAATAATAGATAAAACCAAAACTAAAGATATATGGAAAGCAATTAATACCTTGACAAACACAAATCATCACAATCATTACCATCAAATCAGGTTACGTGTGATAAATTCAGTAGATTATTTCAGTCCGACATAAACCAATTGAAGGCTGCAATACCAGATACGCCTCATGATATATTTTTATTATTATCATTTTGCTATGGAGACATTCCCTCCAACATACCGCTAATGACGACCACTGAAGTATTGACTGATCTCAGTAACCTAAAAAAAAACAATAACTCATCAGGACTAGATGGAATCAGTAATCGGATCCTTCGCTACGCTGTACCGGTGATCTGCGAGTCACTAACGTTTATATATAGTCAATGTCTCACCAAAGGTCACTTCCCATCAGCCTTTAAAATCGCTAAAATTTATCCTCACTTAAAAGCTGGTTCATTAGGTGAGGTGATCGTCTCATGAGTAAGTATAGGCCAATTCCCACATTATCCTCACTATCCACCGGTACGCTGTACCGGTGATCTGCGAGTCACTAACTTTTATATATAGTCAATGTCTCACCAAAGGTCACTTCCCATCAGCCTTTAAAATCGCTAAAATTTATCCTCACTTAAAAGCTGGTTCATTAGATGATCGTCTCATGAGTAATTATAGGCCAATTCCCATATTATCCTCACTATTCAAACAGCTAGAAAAACACATCCACAAAATAACATTAGAGCACTTAGTTCGGCACAAACTAATAGTTAACAGTCAGTCAGGATTTCGGCCAAAATATTCTTGTCATACGGCCCTAATAAATATGATAGAAAATTGGCATCAAAATATTAACAACAATACTTTATGTGGAGCGGTGTTTATAGACTTTAGAAAAGCATTAGATATGATAGATCATACTATTCTAATTTTTTAAAAAAAAATATAGAAACAATGAAAGTAAGCTTTAATATAGTCTTCTTCTTCTTCTTCTTCTTCAGCGTTCCGAGCCATTGAGGTTCTTTGCTGCAAATACAATCCGTCTCCATTCGTCTCTCTGGTGGACCTTCTCTTGCCAGTCATTGATTCCAAGTGCTTGTAGGTCTGTACATGTATTATCTCTCCACCGCCTTCTTGGTCTACCTCGGGGTCTACTGTCATTTATTTCCTGAGTGTAAGCGAGGTTTGTTTCCCTATTATCTTCCATTCTTTCTATATGCCCCAGCCATTGTAGTCTATTAGCCTTCATGATACCAGTGATTAGCGGGGACTTAAACAGATCATAAATGTCTTTGTTACTTCTTCTTTTCCACTCTCCACTTTGTGTATCCCTAATGGGTCCAAAGATGCGTCTTAAAATTTTGTTCTCAAAGGTTTGTAACAAGGCTTCGTCTCTTTTCGTTGTACTCCAGGTTTCAGAGCCATACAGCACAACTGGTCTGATCAGTGTTTTGTATATTGTTGTTTTGGTGTTACGAGATAGCGCCTTTGATTTTAGTAAATGTTGTAGTGCATAGTATATCTTATTTCCAGAGTTGATTCTAGTTTGTATTTCTTCCCTTATGATGTTGGAGCAGTTGAAGATCGTACCCAGGTATTTGTATGTTTCCGTTCTTTTAATGGTCATATTATCTATTTGTATGTGGCCAGAGTTTCTAGCCATTCCGTCTCTTGAAATTACCATATATTCTGTCTTATCTTGGTTGATAACCAGCCCCATCTGTTGGGCTTTTTCCTTTAAGTGAGTCAATATTTCCAATGTCTTTTGTTCACTTTGCCCTATAATATCTATATCATCTGCATAACCAAGCAGCTTGGATGTTCCTCCAATATCACATTCCTCCTTTACCTTCCTTACAACTTTCTCTAGAGCCAGATTGAAGAGTAGCGGCGATAGTGCATCACCCTGTTTCAAGCCAGATGTTATTTGGAAGGGGTCTGATTTCCTGCCTTTATATGTTACTATATTATAAGTATCTTCCATGCATAGTCTGGTCATGTTGATTAACTTCCTTGGTATTCCAAATTCCTGCATAGCATTCCATAGACTATTCCTATGGACACTATCATAAGCCTTTTTAAAATCCACAAAAATGTTATGGAGATCTCTTTTATATTCCCAATGTTTCTCGGCTATTTGTCGTAAGATAAATATCTGATCTATTGTTGATCTGTTTTGTCTAAAACCCGCCTGGTAGTCACCTAATATGTCTTCTGAATATGGTTTTAGTCTATTTAGTAATACTGCGGATAGTATCTTATAGCTTGTGGACAGTAGTGATATTCCTCTATAATTTCCACATTGGAACTTGTCTCCGTTCTTAAAGATAGGTATCAATAATGACTCTTTCCAGTCATGGGGTAATTCTTCTGTCCTCCAGATTTTTATTATTAGTTCGTATAGTTTTAGATGTAATGCATGGCCACCTGCCTTTATAAATTCAGCAGCAATTCCATCAGTCCCAGTTGCCTTATTGTTTTTAAGTCGTGTGATTACATATAGGATTTCTTCAAATGTAGGTTCTTCAATTTGTGGTTCGCATGTTAGAACCTCTTCCTGTGAGAAAATGTTACTTGGAGCTTCACAATTTAGTAATTCAATAAAATATTCTTTCCATGTGTTGCACATTTCCTCATTGGTATTTATCATATTCCCATTTTTGTCTTTTAAACCATATATGTTTTGTTGGTGCCCTCGTTTCATTGACTTCAGTTCTTTAAAAAATTTTCTGGATTCATTTTTCTGGTGATTAGTTTCCATATCTTTGATTATATTACTCATATAATGATTTTCCCTTATATCTGTCGTTGTCCTGCGATCCATTTGCATACAACTGCACAGTATTTACAAACGCTATTGATTGTAATGTGCTAGAATTATCCTTTTTTCGCATATCCTTTACAGGACATCGCTGTCAACATCAGCATCTTTCAGCTGATTGTTGATTTCTTGGCAAGATTACGCTCAATAGTTTGCCATTGCTTTCTGAGCGACCGGCTCACATACCCCTAAGTTAAGGACGCGGAGAGAACCGCTACCAATTCTCTCGCACGTAACATCACGTTACGAGAATTTACGGGATTACGGAGAAAGTCGTGTAACCCCTAGACCAGAAAGACCGGCCGAAAAGAATTATCCTTGCAACAGGAAATAAATACTTTAGGTAACTGGAGTCACGCAAACCGCATGCAAATTAACATTTCTAAAATAAAATCTATGTTAATAGGAATCAGGCAAAGACTTCACACTCTAAACTTGCAGAGAACTCTTCAGCTGCACCTTGGTAGCACATCTATAGAAAGTGTAACCGAGCACAAGGCATTGGGTCTTATCATAGATCAAGATCTGTCCTTTAATTCCCATGTTCATGCTCTAAGTAAACAAATAGCCAAAACATTATACCAACTTGCAAAAATTAAAAATTTCCACGACGAAAACACAAGAAAGATATTCTATACTTCGATCATACAAACACATATTGATTATTGCTCCACGATATGGGATGGATGCTCCAAATCAATAACAAAACGCCTTTATTCAATCCGGAAAAGGGCAGTGCTTGTTTACTTACTTATGTTGCTTGCTTGATTGTTTGCTTGTTTACTTACTTACTTTGCTTGCTTACTTGATTGTTTGCTTGCCGAGTTGCTTGCCTACTTACTTATTTATTTACTCGCTTGCTGACTTGCTTGTTTCCTTACTTGTTTGTTTACGTTGTTGTTGATTAACCTGATGGCTTACTGACTTACTTATTTATTTACTTGCTTGCTGACTTACTTGATGGCTTACTTACTTACTTATTTATTTATTTACTTATTTATTTACTTGCTTACTTACTTATTTGCTTGCTTGCTGACTTGCTTCTTTGTATACTTACTTACTTATTTACTGACTTATTTTCTTACATACGTATTTACTTACTTACGTGTTCAATCTTTCAGGCTGTGGATTATTGTGTTTGGAGAGTTGATAGCAGAAGTCATGGGAGAGTCGTGTTTGTTGCTTTGCTGTGTTCCAGGGTGGCTCATCACTCTCCGAACAGAGATGAGTCTGCAAGAAAATACTCTGGTCTACACATATTTTGGTGCCTTACATATTATAGCTGTTATTGTGTAATTTTGTGTTGCTGATCCCAAAAATGTAATCAGATTTTTTTTTCTATCAGCTCTAGTTTTTGAGATAAATAAGAATGACCTTCTTAATAGGGCAATTGTTATGTACAAGCCTAGAGTTAGGTGCCATCAGTGGCATTTTGACTGTAACCTGCATTTATATTATATGTAATTACTAAGCATTTATTGCCTTCATATAAAACACCAAAAATGTATTAAAACTTTATCACTAGAATTTTAAAAAATCTGTAGTCAACACACAAAAGGCTTTTTTTGGAGGACTTCCTTGAATGTGATATGCTCGGACAGTCACGCTTAAGGGTCCAACAGTAATCTGTCATCACGTGGGCATCTCAAAGTCCCTGGTATCTCTCTTCCATTGTTTTTATATCTTGGTGAAATCTTGCACCTTGCTCCTCACTAAAGTCGTCACGATTCTCTGGAAAGAAATTTAAATGGTTGTCGAGATAGTGCAGTTTTATGCTCATGTTGCATCGAAGCTTACAAAAACTCGACAGCATGTTTTCAACTAATTCATAATAATTGTCTGCTTTAAAGTTACCCAGAAAGTTTAGCACAGCTAATAGAAACGATGAACAGGTTGTGGACTCTGTTATGTTCATCGAATCAATAAAATTTGGATCGTTCATTAACTTTCTAATTTGAGGTCCATAAAAAATTCCAGCATTAAGTTTTTCTATGCTCAATTCCGAAAAATGTCTGCATAAGTAATTAAAACAGGTACCATCTTTGTTCAATGCCTTCACGCATTGTTTCTTCAAGCCAAACATTATATGTAATGGTGGCAGTAGAATTCTTTTTCGATCAATGAGAGGTTTGTTGACAATATTTTATTCCCCAACTTTAAATTCATCCATCAACAGCCACAATTTCATTGTCCAGTGTGTATCTTTTGCCGTGCTATCCTACAAACATATAAAGCGTGGATATTTGGTGAATCCCCTTTGCTGTCCAAGCTAGAAGTTCATAATTTTAAGATCTACACAAATCATCCGTTATTTTCTAAATACTTCAATTTTTTTTTTTAGAACTGTGCTTATTTTAGCATACTCCTCCTTCATTGTAGTAGATTGGACAATTTTAATTGAGCCATATTTGTAGCCATTGTGTAAGAGAACACTTTTCAAACTTCTTTTAGAGCTGTCAATAAAAAGTCACCACTCATCTGGTGTATAACTTACATCCGTTTCATTTACAAGAACTCCTACGTTAGTACAAAACACAAGATTATTTTTTTTACACAAGAATGAAAGAAAACCTGCTCTCTGCTGCGATGAAATGTAACCTTTGTTTCAGCCGTCAGTAATTTTTTTTTCTTTCAGTCTTGAAGCCAAAGGTTTGTAAGATCCCTCGGAGAGATACAGAACTCGCATTAGATCATTCAGTTCACGCTGGTTCTTCTAGTAGTGAATCCGAAATCTGACTGAAAGTTGGAATTGGTGTGTCATCTCCGTGTGGAACAGGTCGTCTAGCAGAATATAAATCTGGATATTTCAAATGTTTAAAAATTTTTTTCCATTAATTCCCTTAATACTGTCAACACAGAAATAACAATCATCATAGTGGTTCTTGGGCTCTCTCAAAATCATTGGAATTACAAATTTTGTAAGGGACTAGATAGCAATATTTTTTTTTTTGCCAGAGCCTTATAAAGAAAATACTGTAATAATATTAATTAAATACACAAATGCCTGTATCTCAAAAAACTAGAGCTGAAGTGTGATATTTGGATTTAGCAGGCCTCATTTATGCAAAATCAGGTGTAAAATATTTGGCACCGCAAACACATTTTTTTCTGTAGGGTTATGATATCAGTGTAAGAGATATGTATTGTAATAGTATGAGTACCCCATTTCCATAATGGCTTGTGCTTTGCATCATATGTTGTCCCCTTTGACTTTCTTTCAGTTAAAAAAAAAGTTAGTTGCATATCTTTTACAGGACATTACAGTCAACCCCATCATTTTATTTTGGGGCTGTTTATAATTTCTAGGCAAGTTTACATTCAGTAGTTTGTTGAAAATGCTATCTGAACCACCTGCGTTCATACAATTTTATAAAAACAAACGCAAGGTGGTATGCTGCCAAATCGCATGTAGCTGTGTTTCGAACGCTCAGATAACATTCTGAAGATCTTTATTTTCTGTAAGCAAACTACAGTACTGATCGTACCAATTGCCAATAAATGACCAGTAGCAAAAATAAAATCAATAATACATAAGCTGAAACAAACTGTATAATGACTGTGCAGTGTTTGAAAAAATTGCTTGTCCAAGTTTTAAAAAAAAATATTTACCTATTATATACCTTTCGATTCGGACTTTCAACGTAATGGATTTGCTTTCCAAGCAATATTCCATTTCGAGCCACTGGAACATTGTTTCCACCTTTGATGTCGCCCACACAATGAGCTTTCGATTTGGACTTTCCACGTGATGGATTTGCTAGCCAAGCAATATTCCGTTTAGTGCCACTGAGACTCTTTCGCCAACGACATACATGTGGCATGACGTGTTGCAGGCTAAGAACTTCGTGACGCACATTTAGATTTAAACATGAATATAGTTAAAGAAAGCAGTCGTCAACTTGAGCCTGTTGACATCTTCATAGAACGTCTTCTCAAATGAAGCAGGTGTGGGCCAAAATATCTTTCTCTGTTCTGCACACATTGGGCACTCCTGCAGCAAATGTTTAGCTGTCATTTTACCAGTTCCACAATTACATTCATTAGTATCTCACATCTGTAGTTTATTGAACAAGTGGTATTTAAGCCTGTTATGTCCTGGTGGCCTGGATGCTTTAATTTCCACTTGGTTATATAAGTGCTTTTTATTTTTATAAACCTCTTTGTCTCATTATAGGTTATGTCTATATCAGGTTGAGAAGTCGTGTTTTGTGTAAGCATTAGAACTCCTCCTTTGTGTCCTTCGCGGTTGAAACGTGTGGCTTGATATCCTCTGACTAGATTCTGCGATGGGCGTTGAAGTGTGTCTCTTGAATGCATGCCACATCTTTTCGATCTTAATAAGGACGATTTGTTAGGGACACTTTCTTGTTAGAAACTCCTTCGGCATTTCACTGTAGTATGTTGAGTTTCTGAGGTGTTTGTTCAATAGCTCTTACCCTACTCTTATGTGCCTTGACTCCACATCACAGTGGAAGGTGACCACCAGTTGCGTTGAGTAGACCCCGTCAAGGCAGGGGACCCGGCACTATCACCACCTGATTGGACTTCACGGGATTAGCACCATTCTGATTAAGTTTAATTTGTGGCATCATGGATTGATTAAGTTACGTTGCACTGTTTTGTCAAGCCTGTGGCTTAGTGTATACGATTTCGACCAGCATTTTTCGGGTATGCTCTCCCTAGTCTTTGACTGTGTCCATTCTACCTACAAGGTAGCATGTGTGTGTCTCTCTTCGTCTGGTTCCTCTCCCTTGACCTCTCCGACATGGGAGACCCTACTAGTAGGCGTGGTACCTTCGGAATAGCTCTTAGGGCTAATGGAGCACTCAAACCCCTCTACCTCGGTTAGGTTGAGACACGGCAGAGGGGTCAGGAAGGAGCTGACAACCTTCACTGTCTCGCGTCCACTCAACCATCCATCCTACAAAGTATAACAAATGTGCTTGAAAACTAGGACGTGGTCAATGTATCACAACTCACTGGACACACGAATGGACTCGAACACTTCGAATGGTCAATATACCACGACTCACTGGACACACAAATGGACTTGAACACTACGACGTGGTCAATATACCACGACTCACTGGACACGCGAATGCACATAAACAAATTTACATGTATTGATTGGGCGCTCGAAGAAGTAATGGAAAGAAGTAGACTTCAGAGAACACACTGAAAATTGAAAGCTGTAGTTATTATACTGGGACTCGAACCTGTCACCTACAAATATCAACGGTGAATCGCAGAAGAAAAAGTCACATGCTGACATCAAATTATATTTACGTTAAGTTATAAGGGTGATAATAAATCAAACGCTCACTTCAAAAGACGAAATCATATACCTTTGTATGTAGCAACGTAGGCAAAGATAAGGCAACAGATAAAGATATCAAATTAAGAATACACAATTCATTTGTAACATTAGGTGATTTGTGGTAGCAAAAGAGAATAAACTTAGCACCGAACTTCAAATATAAAAATTCCAACTATAAATCAGTAACTACTGTATGGATCAGAAACACTGAGAACGACTGAAACGAATACAAATAAACTGCACATATTAATTAATTAGGTGTCAACAACAACAGAACCCCTACACTGGACAGCAGTCCTTGACTTCGGGACGTAAATTACAAGTACTTCTGAAGTCGGAGTGGTGTTTGTCAGATGGCGAGGGATTAACACTGTTAATAGGGAAAGCTAATCCCCACCCAGAAATCAGTCCAGTACTACTAGAATTAGTGTGTATGGACTTATGGACTACACTTCAGTTTAAAGCGACAGATCGCCCCCCCCCCCCCTCCCCTACTAAAAAAATGGTTTGACGTATCAAAAATGTGGCGCTCATGGAGAGAACAAGACAAACACAATCAAGCGGTGAAGAAAAGATGCTGGCTGTGGGAGGAAATACATTGTGAAAACCTGAGAATAGTGAATAGTATAACTAGACAGGCAAAAGGAAAAGAGAACGGCCGTAAAACACATGGGGAAGTAAAGTAAAGTTGTAAATGAATAATATCTGATGGACATAGGCGGTGATGTGTGGGATAGCAAGAGACAAGACGACTTGCTAGCAGTGAGTTGGCTGAGGAGTCTATATACCAGTGGGAAATAAAGGGCGAAAGAGAAAGAAGAAGAAGAAGAAGAAGAAGAAGAAGAAGAAGAAGAAGAAGAAGAAGAAGAAGAAGAAGAAGAAGAAGAAGAAGAAGAAGAAGAAGAAGAAGAAGAAGAAGAAGGAAGAAGAAGAAGAAGAAGAAGAAGAAGAAGAAGAAGAAGAAGAAGAAGAAGAAGAAGAAGAAGAAGAAGAAGAAGAAGGAAGAAGGAAGAAGAAGAAGAAGAAGAAGAAGGAAGAAGGAAGAAGAAGAAGAAGAAGAAGAAGAAGAAGAAGAAGAAGAAGAAGAAGAAGAAGAAGAAGAAGAAGAAGAAAGAAGAAGAAAAAGAAGAAGGTAAGTTATCTGTCTATAACAGACTCAACAGTGGTCTTCTTGGCATTGTACCGTACGTTCAGTTATTCCATACATGAACACTCAGCTTCATCGTGTGTGTGTTAAAACTTACACAACTGAGACCAATGACTATTCGTGCAATATAGGACTAAATATACATAGTTACTGAGTTACAACGACGAGCTAAACTAGAACATGACAACGGAAATTCAATTAAGTATGCAATTAAGAACACGCCTATTGCGAGTAGGTCATCAACCGGATGTGTGAAAGAGCATGCTGACCTTGACGTTAACATAGAGGTTGGCTGTTAAAGGGAAACTTTAAATGAACACACGGAGTCAACTTTAGTAAGCGCATGAAGGCAAGACCTGGACATGTTGATTATATAATTCTTTTGATTGGTTAGTATGTTACAGTCTGATACCTGATTCTTCTTCTTCTTCTTCTTCTTCTTCTTCTTCTTCTTCTTTCTTCTTCTTCTCTTTCTTCTTTCTTCTTCTGTCTTTCTTCTTTCTTCTTCTTCTTCTTCTTCTTCTTCCTTTCTCTCTTCTTCTTCTTCTTTTTTCTGTCTTCTTCTTCTTCTTCTTCTTCTTCATTCTTCTTCTTTCTTCTTCTTCTTCTTCCTTCTTCTTCTTCTTTCTTCTTCTTCTTCGTCTTCTTCTTCTTCTTCTCTTCTTCTTCTTCCTCCTCCCTCCTCCTCCTCCTCCCTCCTTCTTCTTCTTCTCTTCTTCTTTCTTCTTCTTCTTCTTCGTCTTCTTTCTTCTTCTTTCTTCTTCCTTTCTTCTTCTTCTTCTTCCTTCTTCTTCTTCTTCTTCTTCTTCTTCTTCTTCTTCTCTTCTTCTTCTTCTTCTCAACACAGCCCAAGGCTCTAAGAGCCTGTAGTGCATTTCATTATGATTGCGACCACTCTTCGCTCATAGAGCGCCTTACATCACAGGGAGGGTCTAAACCAACAAGAAGAATCTTAACACAACCACCACTGTGGAACCAGAGTTGAAGCATTCATGGAGGTAAAAGAGGGCGGCCATTAGGAATTGGCAGAGGGTTCGGAGAGCAACCAATTGTGTTGACGCAGAATTGGAGGTGGTTGAAAGGAATGAAAATGTAAATGAGCAGGACTTTTTAACTCAAAGCAGCAGAGGCAAAAGAGATGAAGGGGGAACAGCTTATAAATGAAGTCGGTGGGAAAGTGACATTGGGAAAATTCTGGAGGCTGCACCGATAGATGAACAGAAAGATGATGCACTGTACACATGGATCTATTTATGATGATAACAACAGACATATGACAACTGACAAGAACTGTGAGGAGGCTTTTCTTGCACGATTTCTAAAACATACGGATCAGCAGGACAGGGTTATTAGGGATGCAGTCAGAGAAGCCTTGTCATTGGTCACTAGGAATGAGTAATATGAATGCATGATAGTAGTATGTAATGTGGTATTTGATTATTATTTTAGGTCAGCTTCATATGTTCGGACCTCCTAAATCCTTATATGAAGAGTCTAGCTCTTACGGCGTGTCGTCACAAAAGCGTTATTACGATGACCTACTTTTTCAATGGATATAACTCATGAATAAATAATCGAGAGTTCTTTAAATGTTACCTCCTACATTTTTTTTCTTTGTTTTTCTTTTGCGAATCTTATTTTTTAAGAATTAAAGTTAATGATTACTGTTATTTCTGATTGTAGTGGACGGGGCTTATACACTATTATCATACGGGTTACAGCTCTTCAAATGAAAACTTTACAAAGTAAAGATGGTTGGTATTTCTGGTTGTAGTGGGTATGGTTTAGTGAAAGTCACTGTTAAGGAGTGGGTGAGTGGGCAGTATCTAGAAAATTGCTTCCGCATACTAACATCATACGGTATAAATGAAAACCTTTAAAAAGTCCAGATGGCGGCCAGTACTGTTTGTAGTGGGTATGGCTTAGTGATATTCGTTGCTAAAGGGTGGGTGAGTGGTGGATTGGCTAGGTAAACGTTTCCTAACACTATCATGATACGATATCAGATCATTAAGTGTAAACATAAAACCTAAAAGTAGAAATGGCCATCAGTGTCCCCGGGGTTGCTGGGTTCGAATCCTAGTGGAGAGGTCTAGTGGTAGAAGAAATATTGATTCTGTTTTTGTTAATTAGTTGTAATTGTGAGATCTGGTGATATTAATCAGGCTATATTTAAAAAATGAGAGGTGGTGTGCAGAGTGACGACTGTGTCTAGTTGGCACCCAAGACGCCACGGAGGTGACAGGTTCTAATCTAGGTACTTTGTGGTTGGTAAGATTACCAGTCCACAGCTTGTGGAAGATGTCTAGTTGGTCATACGGGTTAAGGTTAGGACAGCCTTGTCCGGCCGTGTTGCCGTAGCCACAAGTCCTACCACCAATAAAAAACACGGGCAGCCGATTTTACCACTGGACCCATACTTAACAAAATATAACATAACATAAAAAACCAGAACACAATATGAGCATAAACTACGCCAGTTGTTACACAAAAATAAATAATACACGAATTTGTATATATGACTAATCCCTTAATCCTGGGGATTATCTCCGTCATTATAAATCAGGTCGGGGCAAGTAATAACAGGAGACATAATTGCAAATGGAGGAATATACCGAAAGTCGACTAATCCCGGGGACTATCTCAGTTGGTACAAATGTGTTGGGAAATTAATAACACTCAACATAATTGCAGTTAGGGAACCCTTTTATTCTACGGCTCAATAATCGGGTATTTGTGTATGCTCATTTAACACTGCCTATAACTATGTGTAGAATTTTTGGAAAGCGTCTGTTATGTATACAGTGTCAGGCCTAACATAGCTGGTATAGTGTCTATGTGTCTCCTATGGTGTATGTTTTATTCTATTGTCATGTATTATTTGGAGGGAGTGTCATGTGTCTGTCTAGTGACATTTATTACATTTTTCCCCAGAAGCTACACGTCCACTGTTATTAGATGCTTTTAACATGTGTACCCATTGTCAGCGCTTCACATCCATACAAAATTACAGGTTCTATGTAGTACCTAAACACTCTTTTCCTCGTTTAATTTGACACCTTTATATTAGTAAGTATGTTTTCCAGCTTACCAAGGACTATCATCATCATAGCGATTCTTGTTCTATCTTCAAACTACCTCCCATCAGATATTACTGATTTTCTTTGTTCAACAATTTCCTTCCCCTCTTGTAGTCTCTTGGCTACTGTTTCTTCAATCAAGCTCCGTGTCTCTACTCTTATGTATTAGTGTGTTAGAAGTAAAACAACATCTCACACGATAGACATTATACTACCACATTGTATACAATAAGAAACAACCCGCATAGACACAATATATATATATATATATATATATATATATATATATATATATATATATATATATATATATATATATATATATATATATATATATATATATATATATATATACACTAAATATGCAGTAGTTTAAAGATCTCAAGAACATTATCGTGAAAGTCTGTCTTATAGCCGCTCATGTGACGTCACAATAAACCTTAAGGAGATGAATTTTCATATTTCGTGAGTGAGGATACCTAACTGCTTCCGAATCCTTCGCTATGCTGCACCGGCTATCTGCGGGTCACTAACTTTTATATACAATCAATGTCTCACCAAAGGTCACTTCCCATCAGCCTTTAAAATCGCTAAAGTGTGTCCTCATTTAAAAGCTGGTTCATTAGACGATTGTATATAAGTAATTATAAGCCAATATCCATAATATGCTCACTATCCAAACCGCTAGAAAAGCACGTCCACAAAACAACACTAGAGCACTTAGTTCGCAACAAACTAATAGCTGACAGTCAGTGAGGATTTCGGCCAAAATATTCCTGTCATACTGCCCTAACAAACATGATAGATTACTGGCATGAACATATTAACAACAATACTCTACGTGGAACGATGTTTATAGACTTTTTCAGATATGATAGATCATACTATCCTAATTAAAATATCAGAAACAATGAAAGTAAGCTTTAGTATAATGACATTAATAAACTTATTTTTAATAGACAGAAAATAAGTCGTATCACACAATAAATCTCTATCCCGAGCCATTACCATTAATACTGGAGTACCACAGGGGTCTATACTTGGCCCTCTGTTATTTGCCATTTATGTAAATGATCTTCCCTTATGTCTGTCATCGTCCTGCGATCTATTTGCAGACGACTGCACAGTATATACAAATGATGTTGATCGTAATGTGATAGAATTATCCTTGCAACAGGAAATAACTAATATAGTTAACTGGTGTCAAGCAAACCGCATGCAAATTAACATTTCTAAATACAAATCTATGTTAGTAGGAACCAGGCAAATGCTTCACACTCTAACCTCGCAGAGAACTCTTCAGCTGCACATTGGTAGCACACCTATAGAAAGTGTAACCGAGCACAAGGCACTGGGTCTTATCATAGATCAAAATCTATCCTTCAATTCCTATGTTCATGCTCTTGTTAAACAAATAGCCAAAAATGTATACCAACTTGCCAAAATTAAAAACTTCCTCGACGAAAACACAAGAAAGATATTCTATACTTCCCACATACACACACATATTGATTATTGATCCACAATCTGGGATGGATGCTCCAAATTAATAACAAAACGCCTTTATTCACTCCAGAAAAGGGCAGTGCATCTAATCAATGGTGATAAGCTTACAGACAATTCTAACCTACATGAACGTCTTCAGTTACTGCCACTCCACAGACGCCTACTTTTTAATAAGGCTAAACTAACTCACAAAATCCTATTTCAAAATGCCCCAAGCTACCTTTGGCCATTGTCTAAATATTATGCAAGACATAGCGAACGACTAAATATACTTCCATGTCCTTAAACCTAGGATAGACTTATATAAAACAAGCTTAGCATACTCTGCCACTCAGTTGTGGAACGATCTTCCACAAGAAATCAAAGACACCACCAATCATTATACATACAGTCGCAACCTGTTTGAACACTACCTCAGGACAGACTATATGCCCCCTTTAAATAAAAAAAAAACAGCCACAAAGACAATAATAATGGTAAATTATCTCGAACGACAACTAGCGAAAATAAATAAATAAATAAATAAATAGAATTCCCTTATGTGTGGCACGGTACACCCACCTTGGGTATTCATGATGCCCATGTTAAACATTGCCTCAACGAGTCATGTATTATTGATTATTTTTCGTGCGTGTTAATGCTTATTGTTCTTTTGTTGTCCAAGAAATACTTCGTAAGAGATGTTGAATGAAAGAATGTATGAGAGGAAATAGAAAAGAAGGGCAGAACGTCAGACCCAATTCGCGTGCCCAATTGTTAACCCTTTCAAAATAAAGATTCGCTCGTTCGTTCGTTCGTTCGGTTTTGTATATGTAAAAAAATGTTAAACATTATGTACTAAAAGTAATGTTATATACGAAATAGTAGTAAACATAGTACGTTTGTTGTGCAAAGTGAAAAAGTAAAGATGGCGGCACTGGTTAGAAGGTCTAACATCAACAATTTCGATGCATATTCGCGAATCCGTTCGTCATAAGACCTTGGGTTATTCCATTATATATCTAATGGAAAGTGTTCAACTGTGTATTATAATGTCGGTTATTACTGTCTGCGGTGGCTGGGACCTAAACACTATTATCATATCATTGGTGGTGTGTTAGCGATACAATCCTCGTCCTCGGTCGGTGTGACGCTGTACACCCACTCAAGTGGTCACATGTCTAAGGGATACAGCCAGAACAAGTGGCTAATGGCTACAACCGAACCACGTGGGGGAGCTACATGCAACAAGTCCCATTCAAAAGAATACAGCCGGTATACGCGTGTAATGGCTACGACCGAAACACATAGGGGTGTTACATACAGCCGGTCACATGCCTAAGGATACATCTAGGACACGTGTGTAATGGTTACATTCGGTCAATGATGACGTTGCTTCCTTTTCATCGGTTTAAGATGAACAACCGGGACACGTGGTTAAGAGGTTTACTATAGACCAAAAACGGTGTTCTGTTGGCTGTCAAACCGGGGGACCTAACTCTGGATTACCGCCATAAATGGGAGTGATTCTTCTCCCTGGTAAACAGGGCATCGGCAGTTTAAAATGATCTCCTTTCTCTCGCTTTTCTATATCCGCGTCGTCCTAGGGCCACAAAGTAATACCAACGACACGAAACTACTACTTCCAAGACGTCAATACAGCACAACTCAGATTCGAATACAGTATACGCAACTATAACTAGTTAAGTACAGTGTCCGACTAAGCCTTTCTCATAAACATAGAGGAGAGATGTGAGCACGGATGCCAGTCGAGGAAGGCGTACCTTTTACTTATCAGCTAACGGGTCACACGCCGATGACTGTTTGGCGCATTTTTATAACCTGTATTATATTACACACGAACACAACAAACTGTTCCGGCTCAACCTTAGGCGTCTAATGGAACATGATATGTCATGAACTGTCCTGACCAGCGAAGTTATTGCGTCTCAGATCAAGCATTTACAATTTCATTAATTCTTCGGTCAGTCCGTAGGGGACTTTGCATCTTTCCCCAGAAATTCATCCCCAAGATCAATATATGTTTCTCAATGTGTCTCCTCATTGCCACGTTTCACATCCAGACAAATGTACAGTTTCTATGTAACAATTCAACATTCAAGTAAGAAAACAGGTTAGCCAAATTATTAAAAATGATGGTCATATACAGAAATACCTCGTCCAAGTTTTTAAAAAGTAGGAAAATTTGCTACTCAAACTAATATAACTGTTGGTCAAGATACGAAATATCTCAACCAAATACAAAAAGTAGGAAAAACGTTAGCCAAAGTAACAAATGTATAGACCAAAACCTGAAATATCTCAACCAAACTTTTAAATATATTGACCAAGTAGGGAAAATTTTAGTCAAACAAATAAAATGTTGGCCGAAATAGGAAATATCTGAACCAAAGTTATAAATATATCAACCAAGTAGGAAAAAATGCTAGCCAAACTAATAAAAATGTTGACCAAAATAATAAATATGTCGACTGAAATAAAAAAATATGTTAGCCATATATTAAAAATGGTGGCAAAATTTAGAAATATCTCAACTAAACTGATGAAACATAAGCAAATATGATAGTCACATCAAAAAATATGTCCACCGAAGTAAAAAAAAAAAAAAAAAATGTTAAATGATGGACAAATTAAGAAATATGAATGACAAAGTAAGAAAATATGTTAACCGAAGTGAGAAAAATATTTCCGAATTAAGAAATATCTCAACCAAACTTATGAAAAGTAGGAAAATTATTCGGCCAATGTTTAGAAAATACGTAAGCTAAAGAAAGAAACTAATCAAAGTTAGAAAAATGTCAACCAAATTAAGAAAATATGTTAATCAAAGAATGAAAAATTATAGTCAAAATAAGAAATATCTGAACCACACTTATAAGAAGTATGAACATATGTCAGCCAAATAGGGAAAAATGTTAGTCACATCAAGATATAGGTCGATCTATGTAAGAAAATATGTTAGTCAAATCAAGAAATATGTCGACCTAAGTAATAAAATAGGTAAAAGTATGGGAAAACTAAGAAATATGTATGACAAAGTAAGAAAAATGTTTATCAAATTGAGAAAAAAATGATGTTCAAACTAAGAAATATGTATGGCAATGTAAGAACAATGTTTACCAAATTAAGTAAAATCGATGGCCTCTTTAGACAATATGTAAGCCAAATTACGAAATGCTGACGACAATAACAAGAAAGATGTTACCTAAATAAGGAAAAATTAATGGTAAAACTTAAAACAATATGTATTAGAAATGTATGAAAAATGTTTGACGAAATAAGAAATATGTTAACCAAATGAAAAAAAAAGTAGTAACCAAAGTTAAAAAATTTCGACCAAAGCAGGAAAATTCGTTAGCCTAATGGAAAAATAATATTGACCCAATAAAGAAATATTTCAACCAAACTTAAAAATATCTCATCCCATAAGCATTATCGAAGCACTTTCCCTCTTTTATATTACTGAAAACTTCAATTTACCAGTCCAGAGTATCTGCTAAAGAAGCACTTATACAGACTAATCATGCATCTCTACACACTTTTTTCTTCTTCCTTAAAGTGCCTCTGCCTTTCATAGATAGCGTCACAACTTTTCCCTGTCACAGCATCAAGAACTCCAAGTTATCGTTGTACATGAGCTCCATCATCGTCGTACATGAATCAGTCATAACAACATTATGACAATGCATTCTATGGCTCCACCTGGGATAGTTTCGATATCATCTGAGTATTCGTCAATAAAGAGCTATTTCCCATGGTTGACATCTTCAACTTTCTATACCACAATTTCTGCTACACTTACCTCATATTGTTCCATCTCTCAACAATACAAGGGTTTTCTCGAAGTCTAGCTAAAATAACATCTCTTAGTTTGTTTACCTCTATCTCACTTTGTCATTTCACATACGCGTTATCGTCAAGTCTCCATCCAGCCAATAGTGTCTGTTATGAATTCGGACTTTCTTAAAACCACGTCTGCATTATTGATCCCTTGAATACCAGCTACCACATCTTCTAACCGACTTTCAACATTTCATTCCACTTAACACTAACATTTTCTTTGATTATAACACAACCGGTTTTCTGCTGATTGCGCAAATTTCCAAACCTACTGGAGATAAATCGTATGTCGCATATCCTACTAGACGCTTTTTTAGACAATGAATATGGTCATCGAAGCGACCAGTATGGGCACGGTTAAGAAGGATATCAATGACAAACGATCTTCTGTATAGACGCCTACAAAATTATGATTCTACTCAGAATTATAATGAGAAGAATAAGAAAGACAATATATGTTGAAAATTTGTGAAGAGCGGTATGGATGTGTGGAAGTAAAAGGGACACAATATGCAAAAAATACAATTCGAACACAAATAGAAAGATCAAAATAGAAGAGAAAAGTATTAACCAAGCGGATAATTTTATATATTGGTGTCATTTTGATACACAAAACATTCAACTACGAAACATTCAAATTGGAAACAATAAAGTGAAATTTAATTTTGAAATTTTACTGTCAAAATTTAATTTTTAATTTTTGAAATTTTATTGTTGAAATGTTATTTTTTTCCCATTCAAGTGATAGTGACTTATTGCATAAGATACTGTTCATTTTCTGAAATACAGCTTTTATTTGCCCTATTCTGTTCTCAAGCTCTTTTGCATACCTACCATCTAATGTTATAAATGACCCCAAGAATATCAAATTATCCACTTACTTAAGACTTTTCTATTCACATGAGCGGCTATAAGACAGATGTTTACGATAATGTACTTGAATTCTTTAAACTACTGCATATTTAGTACTATATTTATACATACTGTGTCTATGCTGATTGTTTCTTTTTGTATACATTGTGGTAGTTTATGTCTATCATGAGAGATGTTGATTTACTTCTAACACACTAATACATAAGAGTAGAGACATGGAGCTTGATTGTGGAAACAGTAGCCAAGAGACTACAATAGGGGAAGGAAATTGTTGAACAAAGAAAATCAGTAATATCTGATGGGAGGTAGTTTGAAGATAGAACAAGAATCGCTGTGATGAAGATAGTCCTTGGTAAGCTGGAAAACATACTGACTAATATGAAGGTGTCAATTGCAACGAGGTAAAGAGTGTTTAAGTACTACATAGTACCTGTAATTTTGTATGGATGTGAAGCGCTGACAATGGGTACATATGTTTAAAAGCATCTAATAACAGTGGACGTGTGGCTTCTGGGGAAAAATGTAATATATGCCACTAGACAGACACTTGACACTCCCTCCAAATAATACACGGCAAAAGAATAAAACATACACCATAAGAGATACATAGACACTATAACAGCTATGTTAGGCAACACACGGTCTGACACAGTATACATATCAGACGCTTTCCAATAATACTACACATAGTTATAGGCAGTGTTAAATGAGCATACACAAATACCCGATTATTGAGCCGTAGAATAAAAGGGTTCCCTAACTGCAATTATGTTGTGTGTTATTAATTTCCCTACACATTTGTACCAACTGAGATAGTCCCCGGGATTAGTCAACATAAGGTGTATTCCCCTATGTGAAATTATGTTTCGTGTTATTACTTGCCCCGACCTAATTTATAACGACAGAGATAATCCCCAGTATTAAAGGATTAGTCATATACACAGAGTCGTGTATTATTGATGTTTTTGTACCATCTGGTGTAGTTTATGGACATATTGTGTTCTTGTGTTGTATGTTATGTTATATTTTGTTAAGTGTGGGTCCAGTGGTGAAATCGGCTGCCCGTGTTTTTTTTATTGGCGTTGGGACTTATGGCTACGACGACACGGCCAGACAAGGCGGTCATAACCCGTATGACCATCTAAACAACCTCCACATGCTGATGACTGGCAATCTTCTTCTTCTTTCTTCTTCTTCTTCGTTCATCCGGAGTTTTTTTCCGGATGTGATTGCGTTGTGCCTGTTTACAGCAGAGCTGCGTTCTTGCGCCGTTAGGCCGACACATCCGACTTCTGCGGGCATTTGTTGACCGGGTTAACCTTCCCGGGGGTTTCTTAGGACGTTTGACTCTCACTGTTGTGGTGTGATCCCCCATCCCAGCTGGTCCATATAGAACAGCCAAAGATCCTGGTCAGCCCTCAAGGGAAGGCAGGGGCAGACCATGGGCATTCCCCGCCATCCAAGGAGGCTTCCATAATTGCAGAGCCGATACATAGCGCTCTGGTACTGGGCTCACCCAAGGAATCGTCACGTCCTGCACATGGCTGCTTAGCCTCACTTCCGTATATTGGGCCTTCCGTTCACCATAGGCTGTTCTTCCGGAAACCAGAAGTATGCAGTCTGCAGATGACATCCACACAGTGAGCTTTCGATTCGGACTTTCCATGTAATGGATTTGCTATCCAAGCAATATTCCATTTCGTGCCACTAGGACACTTTTCCACCTTTTATGAAGTCCACACAGTGGGCTTTAGATACGGAATTTCCACGTAATGGATTTGCTATCCAAGCAATATTCCATTTCATGCCACTAGGACACCTTTCCACCTTTTATGAAGCCCACACAATGGGCTTTTGATTCGGACTTTCCACGTAATGGATTTGCTATCCAAGCAATATTCCATTTCGTGCCACTAAGACACTTTTCCACCTTTTATGAAGCCCACACAGTGAGCTTTCGATTTCGACTTTCCACATAATGGATTTGCTATCCAAGCAATATTCCATTTCATGCCTCTGGGTCTTCATGCACCTTTAAATGTCAACCTGTATGTAGTTAAAGTAAGCTGCGGTCAACTTGAGCTTGTTGATATCTCCATAGAGCTTGTCCTCAAATGAAGCAGGTGTGGGCCAAAATATCTTTCTCTGTTCTGCATACGTTGGGCAATCCTGCAGCAAATGTTTTGCTGTCATTTTTCCAGTTCTACAATTACATTCATCGGTATCTCCTATCTTTAGTTTATTGAACAAGTGGTATTTCAGCCTGTTATGTCCTGTGCGGAGTCTGAAGATTGCTACTTGTTCTCTTCGGTCGAGTTTGTAATATGCATCATCCTTCTGATGGCCTGGATGCTCAGATTCCCATTTGGTTCTATAAGTGCTTTTTATCAACCTCTTTGCCTCATTATAGGTTATGTCTATGTCAGGCTGTGGTAGTCGTCCGCCCTCTTTTGCCAGTCTGTCAGCCTCTTCGTTTCCAGGTATACTGCAATGTGATGGGATCCACTGTATTACAACTTTTTTGGATTTCTGGCATAGACCATGGAGTGCTGCTCTTAGGTCAGTTAGTTCTGTGCTGTTATTGCTCTTCAGTATTGAGACAGCTGACTTTGCATCTGTGACGATAGCTATTTGCTTCTCTTTATTTTCCTCCATCAGGAGCATTTCTGCTGCAGTTTTCAAAGCCTCTACCTCCGCTTTGAAGTTACTTGAAAATTTTTCAGTTGCCATTGAATGTGTTTTTTTCACTCCATTTTTTAAGTTTAGGAGAATTCCTCCTCCTCCATTCTCTATTGAATTTTTGGCTGATCCATCTGTATATGCATGGGTCCAATTCCTGCTTGGGTAATGTTCTTTTATGTAGTTTAGGGTTATTTCTCTTCTTTCGGTTTCATGCTGAGTGTTCTTTTTCTCAATACCAGGAATGTTTTCTATCATCTCAGGCAGTTGCTGCTGTCTCCAAGCTGGGAAGTTGTGTGCATTGTGTATGGGCTTGACTGTTGATATGTTAAGTATACGATCTGCCCTAATCCTTCGTTTTGCAGTTTCTACAAAGTTGGTACGCTTCAGTCTTCCCTTTCCAAAACCATTAAATCTGTTGTACATAGGGTGGTCTGTCAATCTTCTAAATTTTTCTGCTTGTTGCTGGGCTCTGCTATCTCTTCTATCCTGCATTGGTTGTAAACAAGTGATCTTTTCTAGTTCATTAATAGGCGTTGTCTTCAGGCTTCCAGTTATGATTCGCATTCCTTGGTTTTGGACTCTACTTATTTTGTTAAAGTTTGACTTAGCTGCTGTTGCCCAAGCTGCAATGCCATATTCCAGTACTGGCCTCACCCGTCCAGTATATAACTTCTTGAGAACTTTCTCATCTGCTCCCCACGTTGTACCAGCAAGCTTTTTCATGATTGCCATTCTCTGCCTTGCTCTTGTTCGATTTTTCTCAACCTGTGTCTTCCATGTCAGGCGACGATCAAAGGTGACTCCTAGATAGTTTGGATTTTCTTCATGGCGCAATATTTTTCCATTCAATACCAGCTTAGGTTGCTGAGTTTTATTTGAGAGGGAGAACACTGTGCATGTTGTTTTCTCCTCACTTATCTTCACTAGCCATGATTTTGACCAGTCCTCTAGCGCTAATAAGGCTTGCTGTATTCTGCTGTTAGCTGTACTAATATATTCTTCAGATGTCCATATGGCTAGGTCATCTGCAAAGGAGGATGTGTGTACTCTGGCTGGAAAATTTTCTGTGATGTCATTTATATATGCTAGGAATAATGTTGGTGAAAGAACTCCTCCTTGGGGGACACCTTGCTCCAGCAGCATCATTTTGCTTGTTTGTCCTTGTACTTTTGTCCTGGCAGTTCTGTTCTCAAGGTAGTGGCTGATCCATTTATACATTTTTCCACAAACATGCATGTTTTGCAGTTTTACTTTTAGTCCTTCCTTCCATACTTTATCAAATGCTTTTTCTAAATCTATCCAGACTGCTAGTGTGTGCTTTTTCTCTTGGAAGGCATCCTCTATTTCCTGAGCTATATAGGTTATTTGATCTTCAGTGGATCTGTATTTTCTGAATCCTGCTTGGTGTGGTGTTAAGAGTTTGTTTTCTTCCAGATGCCATGTTAGCCTATATCACAGTAGCCGTGGTGATATAACAATGCTGAGTGTGGAAGGCTCGTGATAATATAGTGGACAAGTCTCGTCTTTTATAAATTCATACGTTTATTAGGTGAAAATCATTCATCTTCAAACATGATGGTAAACTCCGACATTCTTGTTGTTTACCATCTGAATTCCCAGTCCCCAAGTGACGTGTGTGCAAGCCCTGGATACGTCTATCCATTCGTGCACACACGTTCACCAACTATGGTTTCCCACTAGTTAATGAATGCGCAGCATTCCCTAACTCTTTACTCCTAAGCTATACTGTTACATATACCTCCCCTTCTTCAAGGAGATTTTTTCCCTGAAAAAATCTCAACCCCAACTCTTAACCACTTAACTCTACCATACCTGCCCAACAATCCCATATATTTCTCAACTCAATTCTCACCCTCTTATCTCATCATAGCCAAATGCTAACTAGAGACATACTTCATACTATATCAATAATACAAAACTCTCTACAAATTCGTTATAAAGTTCTCCACAAAAACTCTCTACAAAATTCTCCATAAGTGAACCGCTATTAAAGTGTCCATCTAAATTATGATTGACAAAACTTGAAAGGAGCAGAAAAAGAAGAGCCTCTGGACTTCTCACCTCAATCGAAGTCGATTCCTTCCAGTTGTTTACATGCCGCTGATTATGCTCTTTTGGCTTTTAAATTTACAACGCTCGATACAATACGGACTGATTGATTGCTTGATTGATTGATCGATTGATTGACTGATTGATCGATTGCTTGATTAATTGATCGATTGATTACTTGATTGACTGATCGATTGATTGCTTGATTAATTGATTGATTGATTAATTGATTGATCGATTGCTTGACTAAAAATTCTGGAGTTTACCTTCCGACAAGCAAGGTCACCTTCACTGTATTTCAACCGACAACATTTAACGGTTTCAGCAAATCTGACACGACAGCATATCTGGAACATCCATACGTTTCAGAGAAAAAACGAGCAAGTCAACAATGGATGGATTCAAGCCTGACGATGGCCACTTTGTTTCAGCACTCGGAACATTACGTGTTATGTGGCGTTCCAACAACAGTCAGTTTAAATCAATTGAAACCAATTTGACTTGAGACAAGTTGACTAGATTCAGATTCATCAACGCCTTCACTTAGCTGAAGTGACTGTTGACCAGCTTGATTCGAGAATTACAGAAAGTGCAATTTGACCTTGACTCCACCTCAAACAGTCCAGTGAGCTGAAACTATGCTCATAAATTTTTCCATTCTCGATAGTTCTCTGTTTTATTTGGAGCTGATCGTTCGGGTGTAAAGACAATTTATTTCCCAAGGTATAAGGTTACTTTATAAGTCGTAAGATGCAATCAGCAGCGACATCATTATATCATTTGCAATTTTCGCTGTAAAACGGCAATTCTTGATCTCATCAACAAAAAACAGCGTAGGTCAGCGATCAGGGCACTGTATATTATTGAGCTATGCATACAAAACTATCAGTCTTTCTATAAAATAAGATTATCAAACCTTCTGACCTTTACTGAGAGATCCTCTTAATAAACACTGAGAAATCACAACAACTACCCCTGGGCGGGCTTTTAGTTGTTGCGTCTCTTATTAATTACTTGAAAACTTCCATAACATCTGTTTCCAGACGTAGACAAAATACTCCTTCGTTTGTTCTTTGCTTGTCAACAATCTTCGCGACAGCCCATGTTTGCAATCTTGAGGTCGACGGCACCAATTCAGCCTATATCACAGTAGCCGTGGTGATATAACAATGCTGAGTGTGGAAGGCTCGTGATAATATAGTGGACAAGTCGCGTCTTTTATAAATTCATACGTTTATTAGGTGAAAATCATTCATCTTCAAACATGATGGTAAACTCCGACATTCTTGTTGTTTACCTCCTGAATTCCCAGTCCCCAAGTGACGTGTGTGCAAGCCCTGGATACGTCTATCCATTCGTGCACACACGTTCACCAACTATGGTTTCCCACTAGTTAATGAATGCGCAGCATTCCCTAACTCTTTACTCCTAAGCTATACTGTTACATATGCCATTGATAATGCGTTCCATTAATTTTCCTACACAGCTAAGTAGACTGATAGGTCGATAGCCATTTGGTTCTTCCAGGTCTTTTCCTTTCTTTGGGACTGGTATTAGTATAGCTTCCTTCCATGCCTTTGGGACTATTCCTCTCTTCCAGCTGTTATTTAGGACTGCTAGTAGTTTCTTCTTTGCCTTGGTGCCTAGTCCTATTAGCATTTCATTTGTGATTCCGTCCTTTCCTGGTGATTTCTTCTTTTTTAGGGTATTCATTGCCTGTTCCATTTCTTCAATTGTTAGATTTGCCATCATATATTCTGCTGCTGTCTCTGTATTTCTATGATGTATCTGTTTGTCTTTCATCGCTTTCTTCTGTTCGGTTGTAATATCAATGTGGTTTGCATTTGCATAGTGTTCCATTAGTGCATTTGCAGCCTTTTTGCCTGTAAGCAAGGCATTTCCTTGTTTAATTGTTATTTGTTTGTTTCTAGGTCCTTCATTGTTCATGGCTTTCACTAGTTTCCATAGTTTGTTTCCATCCCTGTCAAAATTCAGGTTTTCTGTTTTTTCCCTCCAACAATCTCTTGTTGTTTGATTTACTGTTCTTTTATATTTTGCTGAGATGGCTTTGAGAGAGATGTTTGCTTCAATTGTTTGTTCTCTCTCTGCTGTCTTCCTGGCATCTTCAACTTTGTCCTCCAAACTTTGTAGTTCTTCAGTCCAGTATGGTTTGTAATTTTTCCTCGCCCCTCTTGGAATGGACTCAGTGGCTGCCTGTATTATCGCTCTGTTTAGACTTTCCACCATTTGCTTTATGTTGCCATATCGTGTATTTATGTTTTCACAATATTTGTCTGTTAGTATGGCAAATCTGTCCCAATCTGCTCGTTTGTAATTCCAGCGGGGCACGGGCTTTTGCTCCTGTGGAACATACTCCATATTCATTTCAAGCTTGATTGGTCTGTGGTCACTACCTGCTAATTGGTCCAGCACATGGCGATCGATTTTGTGGAGGTTGTCTCCTGTGCAGAAAGCTAAGTCTGGAGTAGAAGTGGTAAGCCATCTTCTGGAGTAGAAGCTCGGTGTGTCATCCGCTTTGTTGAGTAGATGGAGATTTGAGTCTATTTCCCAGTCCTCCAATTCATCTCCTCTTTTGTCAGTATCTGGGTATCCCCATCTTTCTGAACGGCTATTAAAGTCTCCGACAATAATGCAGTTTGTGTCAGTTATTTTCATGTTTGAGAGTGTAAGGTCCTTATCTGCTGGGCTATACAGATTGTAGATTCTTATTTTCACGTCCTTTATCATTATATCAACACCTATAATTTCCGTTTGGTTGTTAGAGATCACAGATACTTCGCTGCAAGGTATTGTATTTCGTGTAAGTATTAGAACTCCTCCTTTGTGTCCTTCGTGGTCGAAACGTGTGGCCTGATATCCTCTGACTGAGAATTTGTGATTGGCGTTGAGGTGTGTCTCTTGAATGCATGCCACATCTATTCTATCTTTATGAAGACGCTGTGTTAGGGAGTCTTTCTTCTTGTAAACTCCTTCGGCATTCCACTGTAGTATGTTGAGTGTCCGGGGTATTTGGTCAATAGCCTTTAACCTACTCCTCTGTGCCTTGACTCCACAGCACAGGGAAAGGTGACCACCAGTAGTCATAAGTGGACCCCCTCGAGGCAGGGGGCCCGGCACTATCACCGCCTGATGGGACTTCACGGGATTAGCACCATATCGATTAATTTTGATTTGTGACATCATGAATTAAGTTACATTGCACTGCTTTGTCAAGCCTGTGGCTCAGTACATCCGATTTCGACAAGCATTTATTCGGGATGCTTTCCCTAGCCTTTGACTGTCCCCAGTCTACCTACAAGGCAGCAGGTTTCACGTTGCACTGCTTTGTCAAGCCTGTGGCTTAGTACATCCGATTTCGACAAGCATGTATTTGGGGTGCTTTCCCTAGCCTTTGACTGTCCCCAGTCTACCTACAAGGCAGCAGGTTTGTGTGTCTCTTCGTCTGGTCCCTCTCCCTTGACCTGTCCGACATGGGTGGCCCTACCAGTAGCTGTGCTACCGTCGGCATAGCTCTTGGGGTCATTGGGACGCACAAGCCCCTCTACCTCGTCACGGTGGACACACAGCAGAGGGGACTGGCAATCTTATCAATCTCAAAGTACCGAGATTCGAACCTGTTACCTCCTTGGCGTCTTGGGTACCAACTAGACATATTGTTCACCCTGCACACCACCTCTCATTTTCTAAATATAACTTCATTAATAACACCAGATCTCACAATCACAACTAATTAAAAACATAATCAATATTTCTTCTACCACTAGACCTCCCCAATGGGATTCAAATCCAGCACCCCCGGGGATACTGACGGCCATCTTTACTTTTTTAAGTTTTAAATTTAATTATCTGATATCGTATGATGATAGTATTCGGTAGCGTTTATTTAGCTACTTCCCCACTCACCCACCCCTTAGCAACGAATATCACTAAGCCATACCCACTACAACCAGTGCTATCCCCCATCTTGACTTTTTAAAGGTTTTCATTTATACTGCATAATGATAGTGTTCTGAAGCACTTACCTAGATACTCCTCCACTCACCCACCTCTTATCAATGACTTTTACTAAGCCATACCCACTGCAACCAGCAATACCAACCATCTGTACTTTTTAAGATTTTAATTTGAAGAGCTGTAACCCGTATGATAACAGTGTATAACTACCACTACAACCAAAATTAACAGAAATAATTAATTTTTAATTTAAAAACATAAGATTCACTAAAAAAAAAAAGAAAAAAAAAGAAAGAAAAACAAAGGCATAGGTAACAGTTCAAAAAACACTCAATTATTTATTCATGAGTTATATCCCTTGAATAAGTCCGCTTTTGTGACTTCACGCCGTACGAGCTAGACTTTTCATATAAGTATTTACTAGGTCCGGACATATGAAGCTGACCTAAAATAATAATAATCATATACAACATTACATACTACTCATGATACAAGGAGAGAATATTAGACGTGTGCTGTAGAGGTCTAAAGACACAGTGGGGGATGCGTGCTCTCGAGGTATGGTGTCCGCCTCGAGTGCTGGAGGTCCCGGGTTCAAGCCCCGGTGAGGAGCGGGATTTTTTCACTTGGACTTCTGGTAATAATTTCCCCTGGTCTCTGGGTAGTGAGATCGGACTCCCGTGTGTATTGTTGCGCTCGTAAAAAATCCCTTGGCAGTTGGAAATCGAAAAAAGAGTAGACTAACGGCGCTGTCCGGGGAAATTTCGAGTTAAAAATCTACCCAAAGTATTTCAGGATCCACGCCGGTGCTACGGAGTTCGTGCACTGAGCTGAGTTTCTCCAGACTCAGGTTTGAGTTAGGAGAAGAACGGATCACTTATGGGTTGCACCCGTGCGCCGTGATGTTGATTCATCGACTAAACTAAAGACACAGCGCCAGGCCCGGATGGGGTTAGGTACACACATATGAAGATCATGTGAAAAACGTCAGTAAAATAAAATATGCAATTAAGAACACGCCTATGGTGTGTAGGTCGTCAACTGGCTGTGGAATAGAGCAAGCTGACCCAGGTGTTTACGTGAGGGTTGACGGTTAAACGGAAACTGAAGCAGGCTGAACACACAATCTCGGCTATTACTGTACTGGCAGGAGTATTTGGATGTGGTTGTGTTTTGTATAAGACCGTTTTGTGTGTTGGGTATAAGACCGTGTTGTGTTTTGAGGTTAATTTGGTTTGTTTTTGAAAGATTTCAGAATAATTAAGAATCATCATCATGTGCCATGCGGGTAAGCGTGTGCGGTCATGTTGTGCCATCTCACTCGATCACCAGAGTCGTGGATCAGCTCAGTGTTCTTGTCTCGATCATACAACGTGGCCAAGCCATCCAAGTATTTACTTCTTTGCCCTCCCCTTGTTTTCTTCCCCTCGATCTTGCCAGTTGTCACCAAGTTCTCCAGTTTTTTTCTTCTCATAACGTGACCAAGAAATTGTAACTGTCTAGGTCTAGTTTCTCTAATCAGTTTACGGTTTTCATTTGTTTCTTGTAGGACTTGGTCATTGGTTTTTCTGTATGTCCATGGTATTCTTTGCATTCACCTCAGAAACCACATTTCCACAGCCATCAGATGTTTTTCAGCTTGTCTTCTCATTGTCCATGCTTTGCATCCATACAAAAGCACAGGTTCTATGCAGCACCTCAACATTCTTTTTCTCGTTGCAAATGACATCTTTTCATTGGTCAGTATGTTTTTCATCTTGCAAAAGGCTGCCTTCGCCAATTACGATTCTTGTTCTAATTTCTTCAAGGCATCCCCCATCAGATGTTATGACTGTTCCGAGATAATTGTACTGATTCACTTGTTTAAGAATATTCCCATTTACTTGTATGTTACTTTATGGTATTTCTTTCTTCTTAGTGACGACCATTATCTGTGTCTTCTTACAATTTAATTCTAACCCAAACTTTTCACAGTTTGTAATAATCGCATCTATTAAATGTTGCAGATCCTGCTCATTGTCTGCAATCAAAACTGTTATCATCCGCATATCTAATGTTATTAAGAATAGTTACTGAAAACAAGTAGGGGTAACTGAAATGGGAATTTAAAGAGGGCAATTACGAACACATTAAGCAAGAAATAAGATAGTAATATGGTTTGATGTCTTTTCTCCCCATAGCAAACTAATAATGAGAGAGATTAAAGAAATTCCAGGAATACTGGCTGAAGGTTATAATATAAATAATACACGCTATGCAGATTATATAGTATAATGGCGACAAACGCAGATCTTCAACAATTCTTGGATACTGTAGTAAGCTTTATTTACTGATCAGGTTTGTTTTCACAGAAAGCATCGGAAGACATGAGCGTAAGACTGTGTGATAAGTCAGTTTAGTATTTGTCCTGAAGATCACCGCTGTTTTCTAGCCTTGCAGAACAGTCTGGTCATTCTCCGCTATTCAAGAAGCGACACACAATTGCCTGTCTGTGGACTCATTCAGGGAGTCGCCCATTAGAGACACAAGATGTGCTAGCTCTAGGTTCATTTAAGGCATCTCCTATAGGGTCATGTGATGCTCACGTTATGGGCTCACCCAAGGATGCTTCAAGTGGGGATATATGCTGCTTTAGTTCTTTTAGTTCTTGGTTTATCCAAGGAAACAGTGTAAAACAACGGGGCTCTATTTTAGAAACCCTAGTTTACAGGAACGACATTGTAGCACTCCAGGAGACGAGACTGGGCGATCAGCTACTCCGAATTGCCGGCTTCAAATGTTTCTATAACAGACGACATCTGGGAACGGCGATTCTCGTTCGCGACAGCATGGTGGCGTCAGAGCTAGACATGTCCAGTTGGAACAGTGACGATATACAAATACAGGCGTTGAGAGTTCATTCCAGTATACCATTCGTATTGGTTAATGTTTATGCCCGCAATGCGAGTGTGGACGCCCAGAAGTGGCAGTGCTTAAGTGGCATATTAGGCCACGAGAGAAATGTTATTTTCTGTGGTGACTTCAACGCTAAAGGCAGATCATGGGGAAACACTTCCTCCAATACACAAGGGGAGGAGCTCGAGACTGCACTGGAAACCATCGACCTGGTTTGTATCAACAGTGGCTGTGTCACCAGGACAGCAAGCCGTCCATGGCGATGAGGACAGTGCTATTGATCTGGCGCTAGTTTCACCTTCACTCACTACAGTGTGTAGATGGGGTGTCCTAGGACACCATGGCAGCGACCACCACCCATGCAGCATATTGGTGGAGAAAGGCAGAACCAGGCAGCACAAGCTAAAGGTAAAGACGTTCCAGTATGACAGTACAGGGCAAGATGTGGTGAGTAAAATAAGACGTGACAAGCGCAGAACGTTTCAGGGCAGGAAGAAAAGGAAAAAAAGCTGGGAGCAGCCACCGTGGTGGAGTTTCGAGGTGGAGAAGGCTTGGGTGGATAAGCGTAGTGCTGTAAGGAGATGGCAAAATGCCAAGAAGAACAGAGCTGGTCATCCTAGTCCCTGCTTGCACTTAGAAAGAGAGATGCACACAAAAGTAAGCTATTTCAAAAAACTGGTCACGGTGGTTAAAAGCGAAAAATGGGCAGAGGTGTGTCAAAGAGTAAGCACAGACAAGTCACTGAAATTGTTCTGGCGACTACATAAAAGCATGAGTGGTGTAGTCAAGAATAAGAGCATTTCTGACTTCCAAGGTGCTGACCTCATCTGGCAGAGGACTGACGAGGACAAGGGCAAAGCCCTCTTTGAACGCTACCTTGAGCAGAGCAACCAGACAGACATGGGAGGCCGGAATCTGGCCAAGGAGGTCACCTCAGACAGATGCAAGGCCCAGAACACTTCGGATGAAGACACAGTGACAGTGAAAGAAATCAAGGCTGTGCTTCGACGATCAAAAAACAGTGCTCCAGGTCCTGATGGCATAAGATACGACGACATAAATAGGTGTACCGACAATGAGCTAGAGAAACTAGCAGACATGTACAACAACAGTATAGGGAGTGCTAGCATCAAGGAGGAATGGTTACACAGCTATCTGATTCCCTTGCCGAAGCCTGACAAAGACCACAAGAAAATTCAGGGATATCGAATTATAACCATGCAGAATACAATAGGCAAGCTGCTGGAGAAGGTAATTGCCAGGAAAATATCAAGCCAACTAGAGAGGCAAGGTGTTTTCCCACCTACCCTGGGTGGGTACCGTCCAAAAAGAGAAACCTGGACCAATGCAGCAGTCTTTGCCCACGATGTCTATGAAGGTTTCCACTCAGGCACTGAAACCGTTGCTGCAGCGATTGATCTTGAGGACGCATACAACAGAGTACCACTGGATTTTTTAATGTTTCAGCTTCTTGAACTAAACGTAAGTCCATTCCTCCTTAGTTGGATCGCTGCAGCTCTCTTCCAACGGAAAGTAGTTTTTAGATGTGGCAGTTGGACTTCGGAACCAACAACAATATATCCTGGCCTACCACAGGGATCACCATTATCTCCGGTACTGTTCAACGCTTACACAGTGAGAATCACCAGTGAGCAGATCACTGGACCTGGCAGGACATTGTCGTATGCCGATGATGTTTTAGTGTATCGTCAGGGTAAGGATAGAGAGGAGGTTGCTGTGGAACTACAAACCGAACTCAATCGCATAAGTACTTGGTGTGATGAAGCTGGGGCAATGGTCAACCCAACTAAGGCAACAGTGACTTGGTTCTCGTTGAATAATCATATTGTCAACAATCCAACACCAACTGTAATGCTGTGTTCAGAGACGGTGGAAAGAACGCAGGCAATGAATTACCTGGGGATACGGTTTGATCGAAGCCTTGCTTATAATGTGCACATAGACCAGGTGATAACAAAGGCCAAGCGGGGTTTGGCAGCGATGCGGGTGATGGCGGCAGCAAACTGTGAGCAGCGCCATCTATGTCTTCTGTACGAGGGGCTGGTCATGTCTGTTTTGGAGTATGCAATGGCAATCCTGACTGTCAGCCATAAGCAGATAGAAAGGATGGAAAGGATACAGAATGAAGCTATGCGCATTATTCTTGGATGTACAAGAGATACAGCATGCAGGGCGATGCGCTACCTTCTTGATTTTCCAACCATTGAAGAGAGAATGCAAGTTTGCAGGGCACGTGCCTACCTCAGAATTAACGCAAACACACAGCATCCACTGCATAGTGAAATTAGGAAGGTGAAGGGCAGCAGGTTAAAAAGAGGACGGTCGTGGATGGGTCAAGCCGAGGACATTCTTCAACAGGTGTGTTCACTTGAGGACTTAGAACCTGGCGAGGAGTGGGTGCAAGTGCCAACAGACTTCTGCACATCCTTTTCAGTTTGCATCCAACTAGATAGAAAATGCAGACAAGAAAATCCGGCTGCTGTTGAGGCTGAAGTACAAGCGTTGATTTTCGAGAATTCGCTAGACAGTGACGCGGTCATCTACACAGATGGGTCGGTCGTCCGACATGTGAGAAGCTCATGGGCCTTTACAGCTCGGGCCGGAGGGAGAATTGTGAAGGAGGACTCTGGTGCTTTCACTGAAACCACAAGTAGCCTGACCATGGAAGTCATGGCAGTAAGTAAAGCAATAACATGGCTCGAGACACAGACATTCACTAGGGCTTGTTTCCTTAGCGACTCAATGAACATGATCAAGAGGATAGAGGAGGGGTCGATTCGAAGAGAATGGTTGCTGCCTCTGAAGCGGTCTCGGCTGGCAAAGATTAGTTTCATCTTCGTGCCAGGGCATGCGGGAGTACAAGGAAATGAGCGGGCTGACAAGCTCGCAGGTGAGGCTACTGTTGAGGGCGGACGCGCCATGGACCAGGCTGACATTCTGAATGCTCTACGAGAAGTGAGACTTTTGCAAGAACCAAGTGATGACTGTGAATCTACAACAATGGCCAGACTGCGAGAGCAGCAAATTAAAAGAGGGGTGGCCAAACAAGAACACTACGCAGGAAGCCAAAGAAGATTGATAAACCAACACAGAACTGGCGTCGTTAGCCGCTACACGCTGCGGGATTTGCTGAGGAGGGGATCCGAGCACTTATGGACTGAATGGTCCGATGTGCAACGAGGATGATCTGTCGACTAACTAACTAACTTATCCAAGGATGCTTCAAGTGGGGATATATGCTGCTTTAGTTATTTTAGTTCTTGGTTTATCCAAGGATGCTTCAAGTGGGGATATATGCTGCTTTAGTTCTTTCAGTTCTTGGGTTATCCAAGGAGGCTTCCAGTTGGACACATGCTTCTTTATTTCTTTTTGTTCTTGATTTATCCAAGGAAGCTTCCAGTTGGGTGGTGGGGGAGGGGGCACATCCTTTATTACTTCGTTTAGTATTTTGTTTATCCAAGGAGGCTTCTAGTAGGGATATATGCTGCATTAGTTATTTCGGTTCTTGGTTTATTCTAGTAGAGATATGTGCTACTTTAGTTTTTTTCAGCTTTTGGTTCATCTAAGAGAACATGTGCTTCTATTCTTCGTTTAGTTTTTTGTATATCTAAGGAGGCTTCTAGTAGGGATATACGCTGCATTAGTTCTTTCCGTTCTTGGTTTATCCAAGGAGGCTTCTAGTAGAGATATGTGCTACTTTAGTTTTTTCACCTTTTGGTTCATCCAAGGAGGCTTCTAGTAGAGACACATGCTTCTATTCTTCGTTTAGTTGTTTGTTTATCCAAGGAGGCTTCTAATAGGGATATATGCTGCATTAGGTCTTTCAGTTCTTGGGACACATGATACTTTATTTCTGAGCTCATTTAATGGGGCTTCCAGTATAATTGTCTCGCTCATGACTCTTTCAAAGAGGCTTTCACTAACGATAAATGATCAGCTAGGCCTGGGATCATCCAAGAGGCTTTAAGTAAGGACACATTTTGCTCTACTTCTTGGCTTATTAAAAGAGGCGGTTAACACCGATGCTTGTTTTAGTTCCCGCATGGTCACGTGATGCTTTAGTTATGAGCTCATCCAATGATGCTTCTAGTACCGACACCTAATGCTCCAGTTCTTTCAGCTTTTGATTTATACGATGATACTTTTAGTAAGGAGGACACCAGATGCTTTAGTTCTTATTTCTCAGTATTAACATCCTGTTTCAGTAACAAACCACGAACATATTTTCTTAAATTTTCAGGAAAATGGCAGCACATAATTATGATCGAAATTACACCCCAATGGAGAAAGATAAGGTATTATATGTAATGTATTCGTGTAATACTATACAATGCTACTAGTATATATCTCGGTACTATTGCCCCAGATTTATGCATTTTATTCTAATGTGTGCATTGATTTCACGTAGAGTTTATGTAAAACATTAAGTTGTATCTTCACCTTCCGCCTCCATTGTTGTTTCTTTTTGCTTTCGCTCGTTGTGAACTCAAGCATAGTCACACATGTGCTCCTACGTCTAGTGCAGTGGACTCATTTTTGAGTGTGGATTGTGTTTTTTGCATATCCTTTACAGGACATCGCTGTTAACACCAGCATCTTTCAGCTGTATGTTGATTTCTTGGCAAGATTACGCTCAGTAGTTTGCCATTGCTTTCTGAGCGGCCGGCTCACATACCCCGTAAGTTACCGATGCGATTCGAACCACTACTGATTCTCACCGTCATCACGTTACCTACGAGAGTATACGAGATTACGGAGAGAAGTCGCTAACCTCTAAGCCACGAAGCCGGCGAGTGTGGATTAGCTTTCCTTATTACCATTGTTGAACCCACGTCGACTTCATAGGTGGGTGTAAATTACGTCACCAAGTCAAGGACAAGAGGTCAACATTTTAGTCCAACTGACCGGTGTAGGGGTTGAACCCACTACCTCTGCATCAGCATACCGGATGTTTAAGAACGAACGCTCTTATCCATTCGGTGTTGCTGACCGTCAGTGATGGCAAATGATAGACAAGATACTTTCTACCCAGAATTCAGTGCTCATTGCAAACAGTCTAACTGGCACACAGTAAATGGTAACGGCATCAAGCTTACGTCTTTTACCTCAAACAGCGGCATTCCGTTGGCTAGAAGGAGACTACCGCAACACACGTTGTATTCATTACGGATTCAAAGAGTATGCTTAGTAAGGTGGAGAAAGGAATGTTTCATGTGGAATGGCTCTCGTCGCTTCAGAGTTCACAGATCGTGAGAACTGTATGGATATTTTGCTCTGGCCATGCGGGGGGTGCGGGGGAATGAACAGGCTGATAGGCTAGCAGGGAATGCATCCCTTGGTGGAATTTGGACAAGGGGGAGGTGGTCGTGTGCTTGTAGGACCAGGTGGAGAAGGCGGAGGAACAGGCTGAGAACCCATATGTGGAAAGAATGAGATTGCGGGGGATCGGCAGGGGTTCTGGAGGAATCTCAAAACTGAGAGGGTAGACCAGGAGAACTTGTAATCAGAAAGCGGTGGGAACGATTAGTAGTATGACTCTTCGCTGGCTGTTGAACGAGGGGACGGAGCGCGTATGGGAATGTCCTGAGTGCAGTGATGTCGGTTCTTAACTCAACTCACCTGTTACCTCAACATTTGCAACGCATCTATTCCAATATGGGTCATGAGCAGGACGTCTGATTGTGGCCTTCACCGGTTCCTCTTCTGGGTCAGACTCCGTTCTCTGTTTGCTCAGTTCTGAACGGTCTTGCGGTGCTTCCTCTGGCGTTGGCTTTGGTGCTTCCCAGTGCCATTTTGTGTCATTATAAACCCATCCGCGTTTTCATTTCCAAAGATGTTACATTGGGCTGGTATTCACTGCTGGGCTAGCTCTGTTCTATTGACTGCATACTGTCTTCTTTCTTTTCTGCCTTTGATCTCCGAATGGAGCATAGGCCCGCCAGCCAAGTTGGTCACGATTAGGTAGATGTTGCAGGTAAACTGTGAGGCGTTAACATTCCCTTTTTTGTCTCTTACGTCATGCATGGTAGATTACAGTGTTATTATGCATGGCTTCTCTTATGAGCCCTGGTAACACGGGAGAACAGCCTATCAATAATGTCTTTTATGTCATGGACTAGTCCGTCCTGTTTAAAACATGAGATGGTTTGAAGAATAGACTTTGAGTCAGTGAAAACCGCAGTTTACAAGTTGGTATCTCTGGCCATTAGAGCCTGCGTTATGCTACAATAATTTAGCTAATGAGTTCTTTGTTTTTGCGCTCACTTGCTTTGAAATCAAGCGTAGTCCATACACACTACGTCTAGTAGCAATGGACTGAATTTTGCGTGTGGATTACCTTTCTCCTATTACCATGTGTCCCTCGCTATCAGGCGAAACCACTCCGACTTCAGAGGTACTTGTAATTTACGTCCATAAGTCAAGGACGAGAGGTCAACATGTTAGTCCAACTGTCCGGTGTAGGGGTTGAACCACTTACCTCGGCATCATCACACCGGATGTTTAAGCACGCGTGTTCTTATCCATTCGGCCATGCTGACCACCGTTTACATGAGTTCAACATATTATATTTTTGTGGGACAAGTATGCGTTTCATGTTTAAGATATCAGCCTGTGTTTGGTTCATTGCTCTCATTGTCTTCCGTTATCAGTTAACTAAATATTCTTTTTATTTTAGATTCCAGAAAACACCTTTTCACAAGAGTCAGATGATAGCATGTACATCGCCTCAGACACTAGTCCACTACATCCTTCCACACCTCAAGAGGCAGTTGATACCACATTGATCCAGCGAGATCCAACCGCATCCCAGAACATACCTTATTTATCATATCCAGTTCCACGACCTGCATATCCATCAGATCCTCCTGGCCCATATAATCCCCCACATAGTCACTATGGAATGCAGAGTACTCATTCAACAACGACTGTCATTGTACAACAACCGCAACAACCACACATTTTGCCTCCCCGTAACTGGAGCTCAGATTTATGCGAATGTGGCAGAGACTGTTCTATTTGTAAGTACAACGTCATTGAACGGGGTAAATGATTGTCCTATTTATAAGCACAAAGTCTTTGGGAGTAAATATTGTTCTATTTGTAAGTAACCTCGTCTGTGAATGGGATAAGAATTGTCCCTGTTTGGAAGCACAAAGTCTATTAATATGACATGTACTCCTATGTACTCCTTCTATTGTCCTACTGTTATTGCCGTGAAGAATCACAGATAGGAGGCAGATGCAATTGTCAGTGTTTCGCTTATCTTGTTGCTGGTACTAACGTCATATTTGATTTCATTCAATATCACGTTTATTCTATCTAGCAAACTCGTCCTGTGTCATTCTCTCGCCTTGTATCCCGATGTTCTCACGTAGAAGGCTTTAGTTTAGTCGCTGGTTGATCTTGTTCCATTCTAGCTAAATGTCCGAATCATTTCATTCTTGTGTATTCTATAAAGTCTGCAATAAGTGATATTACTGCACTTATTCTTAGTTTCCTATTTGTCTCCATATCTCTTCTTGTTTGTTTTAGCCCAGCTGTGTTTCTTATGTATCTCATCTTACATGATGTGATTTAACTCCTGCGTGTTTCTAGGACTGTCCAAGTCTGGCACCAGTAAACAGTATTGAAACGAATACAGCGTCTAACAGCTTCATTTGTGTACAAATGTTGATATTTGGAAGTTTTAAGAATAGATGCGGTTTGATAATTGACGTTGTTTGTTTTCTTTATTCTCGTGTCTATTTCTTTATCTAGTTTTCCATCCTTTGTGAATACACTGTTCAGATACTTGTAATATCTAACTTGTTTTAATAATTTTCCATTTGTTTTTATGTTACATTGCACTGGTGTTCGTCAAATTGTCATGAAATATCTCTTTTCGATGTTAATCTTCAAGTCAAAATTCTGACAGCAATTGTCACAGCAAGTCACATGGTGCTGGAGATCCTCGCTGTTCTTATTCAGTAAACTCTGGTCGTCTGCACATAGCAGCTCTTTGAACTCTCTGGTTGTGGATTTGCTACTTTAGTAATCTTATCCATAGAGGCTATGAGCTGTGTGGCAAGGATTGTTCTGTTTGTAAGAACAAAGTACAGGGTGTATTTTTAATGACTGTACAGTGTTCTGAAAATATTGCCGGTCCAAGTTTTGTATTTACCTATTATGTTGCATGAACTTTACAGAGGGTGAATACAAAACTTGGACAGGCAATATTTTCAAACACTGCAGTCATTAAAAATACACCCATTATATGAATGTGGCAAGGATCGTTCTATATGGAAGAACAAAGTATATGAATATGGCAAGGCTTTATTACAACAACAACAACAATAACAACAACAACAACAACAACAACAACAACAAGGGGTGGTTGTCTATTTTTAAGTACAAAGTCTATACATATGTCGTAAGGATCGGTCTATTTATACGTATAAAATATATTAACGTGGAACACATTGTACTATATGTTTCTGTCATTTGATTGGTATTTATTCTTCGTCTTCTTCTTCGTTCATCCGGATTTTTTTCCGGATGTGACTACATTGTGCCTGTTTACAGCAGAGCTGCGTTCTTGCGCCGTTAGGCCGACACATCCGACTTCTGCGGGCATTTGTTGGCCGGGTTAGCCTTCCCGGGGGTTTCTTAGGACGTTTGAATCTCACTGTTGTGGTGTTATCCCCCATCCTAGCTGGCCCATATAGAACAGCCAAAGACATCCTGGTCAACCCTCAAGGGAAGGCAGGGGCAGACCATGGGCATTCCCCGCCATCCAAGGAGGCTTCCATACTTGCAGAGCCATCACACAGCGCTCTGGTACTGGGCTCACCCAAGGAATCGTCACGTCCTGCACATGGCTGCTTAGCCTCACTTCCGTATATTGGGCCTTCCATTCACCATAGGCTGTTCCTCCGGAAACCAGAAGAATGCAGTCTGCAGATGACATCCACACAGTAAGCTTTCGATTAAGACTTTCCACATAATGGATTTGCTATCAGAGCAATATTCCATTTCGTGCCACTAGGACACTTTTTCCACCTTTTATGAAGCCCACACAGTGAGCTTTCGATTCGGACTTTTCACGTAATGGATTTGCTATCCAAGCAATATTCCATTTCGTGTCACTAGGACACTTTTTCCACCATTTACGAAGCCCACACAGTGAGCTTTTGATTCGGACTTTCCACGTAATGGATGTGCTATCCGAGCAATATTCCATTTCATGCCTCTGGGACGCTTTTGTAACCGACATACCTGTGGTATGAAGTGTGGCAGTCTAAATACATCTTCATGCACCTTTAGATGATAACCTGAATGTAGTTAAAGTAAGCTGTAGTCAACTTGAGCTTGTTGATATGTCCATAGAGCTTGTCCTCAAATGAAGCAGGCGTGGGCCAAAATACCTTTCTCTGTTCTGCATATATTGGGCACTCCTGCAGCAAATGTTTAGCTGTCATTTTACCAGTTCCACAATTACATTCATCGGTATCTCCTATCTTTAGTTTATTGAACAAGTGGTGTTTCAGCCTGTTATGTCCTGTGCGGAGTCTGAAGATTGCTACTTGTTCTCTTCGGTCGAGTTTGTAATATGCATCATCCTTCTGGTGGCCTGGATGCTCTGATTCCCATTTGGTTCTATAAGTGCTTTTTATAAACCTTTTTGCCTCATTATAGGTTATGTCTATGTCATGCTATGGTAATCGTCCACCCTCTTTTGCTAGTCTGTCTGCCTCTTCATTTCCAGGTATACTGCAATGTGATGGGATCCACTGTATTACAACTTTTTTGGATTTCTGGCATAGACCATGGAGTGCTGCTCTTAGGTCAGCTAGTTCTGTGCTGTATTTGCTTTTCAGTATTGAGACAGCTGACTTTGCATCTGTGAAGATAGCTATCTGCTTCTCTTTATTTTCCTCCATCAAGTGCATTTCTGCTGCAGTTTTCAAAGCCTCTACCTCCGCTTTGAAGTTACTTGAAAATTATCCAGTTGCCACTGATTGGTGTTTTATCACTCCATTTTTTAAATTAAGGAGAATTCCTCCTCCTCCATTTTTAATTGAATCTTTGGCTGATCCATCTGTATATGCATGGGTCCAATTGCTGCTTGGGTAATGTCCTTTTATGTAGTTTAGGGTTATTTTTCTTCTTTCGGTTTCATTCTGAGTGTTCTTTTTCTCAATACCAGGAATGTTTTCTATCATCTCTGGCAGTTGCTGCTGTCTCCAAGCTGGGAAGTTGTCTGCATTGTAAATGGGCTTGACTGTTGATATGTTAAGTATGGGATCTGCCCTAATCTTTTGTTTTGCAGTTTCTACAAAGTTGCTACGCTTCAGTCTTCCTTTTCCAAAACCATTACACCTGTTATACATAGGGTGGTCTGTCAATCTTCTAAATTTTTCTGCTTGTTGCTGGGCTCTGCTATCTCTTCTGTCCTGCATTGGTTGTAAACAAGTGATCTTTTCTAGTTCATTAATAGGCGTTGTCTTCAGGCTTCCAGTTATGATTCGCATTCCTTGGTTTTGGACTCTACTTATTTTGTTAAAGTTTGACTTAGCTGCTGTTGCCCAAGCTGCAATGCCATATTCCAGTACTGGCCTCACCCATCCAGTATATAACTTCTTGAGAACTTTCTCATCTGCTCCCCACGTTGTACCAGCAAGCTTTTTCATGATTGCCATTCTCTGCCTTGCTCTAGTTCGATTTTTCTCAACCTGTGTCTTCCATGTCAGGCGACGATCAAAGGTGACTCCTAGATAGTTTGGAGTTTCTTCATGGCGCAATATTTTTCCATTCAATACCAACTTAGGTTGCTGAGTTTTATTTGAGAGGGAGAACACTGTGCATGTTGTTTTCTCCTCACTTATCTTCACTAGCCATGATTTTGACCAGTCCTCTAGCGCTAATAAGGCTTGCTGTATTCTGCTGTTAGCTGTACTAATATATTCTTCAGATGTCCATATGGCTAGGTCATCTGCAAAGGAGGATGTGTGTACTCTGGCTGGAAAATTTTCTGTGATGTCATTTATATATGCTAGGAATAATGTTGGTGAAAGAACTCCTCCTTGAGGGACACCTTGCTCCAACAGCATCATTTTGCTTGTTTGTCCTTGTACTTTTGTCCTGGCAGTTCTGTTCTCAAGGTAGTGGCTGATCCATTTATACATTTTTTCCACAAACATGCATTTTTTGCAGTTTTACTTTCAGTCCTTCCTTCCAGACTTTATCAAATGCTTTTTCTAAATCTATCCAGACTGCTAGTGTGTGATTTTTCTCTTGGAAGGCATCCTCTATTTCCTGAGCTATATAGGTTATTTGATCTTCAGTGGATCTGTACTTTCTGAATCCTGCTTGGTGTGGTGTTAAGAGTTTGTTTTCTTCCAGATGCCATGTTAGCCTGCCATTGATGATGCGTTCCATTAATTTTCCTACACAGCTAAGTAGACTGATAGGTCGATAGCCATTTGGTTCTTCCAGGTCTTTTCCTTTCTTTGGGACTGGCATTAGTATAGCTTCCTTCCATGCCTGTGGGACTATACCTCTCTTCCAGCTGTTATTTAGGACTGCTAGTAGTTTCTTCTTTGCCTTGGTGCCTAGTCCTATTAGCATTTCATTTGTGATTCCATCCTTTCCTGGTGATTTCTTCTTTTATAGGGGATTCATTGCCTGTTCCATTTCTTCCATTGTTAGATTTGCCATCATATATTCTGCTGCTGTCTCTGTATTTCTATGATGTATCTATTTGTCTTTGATTGCTTTCTTCTGTTCGGTTGTAATATCAATGTAGTTTGCATTTGCATAGTGTTCCATTAGTGCATTTGCAGCCTTTTCTCCTGTAAGCAAGGCATTTCCTTGTTTAATTGTTATTTGTTTGTTTCTACGTTACGTCCTTCATTGTTCATGGCTTTCACTAGTTTCCATAGTTTGTTTCCATCCCTGTCAAAATTCAGGTTTTCTGTTTTTTTTCCCTCCAACAATCTCTTGTTGTTTGATTTACTGTTCTTTTATATTTTGCTGAGATGGCTTTGAGAGAGATGTTCGCTTCAATTGTTTGTTCTCTCTCTGCTGTCTTCCTGGCATCTTCAACTTTGTCCTCCAAACTTTGTAGTTCTTCAGTCCAGTATGGTTTGTAATTTTTCCTCGCTCCTCTTGGAATGAACTCAGTGGCTGCCTGTATTATCGCTCTGTTTAGACTTTCCACCATTTGCTTTATGTTGCCATATCGTGTATTTATGTTTTCACAATATTTGTCTGTTAGTATGGCAAATCTGTCCCAATCTGCTTGTTTGTAATTCCAGCGGGGCAAGGGCTTTTGCTCCTGTGGAACATACTCCATATTCATTACAAGCTTGATTGGTCTGTGGTCACTACCTGCTAATTGGTCCAGCACATGGCGATCGATTTTGTGGAGGATGTCTCCTGTGCAGAAAGCTAAGTCTGGAGTAGAAGTGGTAAGCCATCTTCTGGAGTAGAAGCTCGGTGTGTCATCCGCTTTGTTGAGTAGATGGAGATTTGAGTCTATTTCCCAGTCCTCCAATTCATCTCCTCTTTTGTCAGTATCTGGGTATCCCCATCTTTCTGAACGGCTATTAAAGTCTCCGACAATAATGCAGTTTGTGTCAGTTATTTTCATGTTTGAGAGTGTAAGGTCCTTATCTGCTGGGCTATACAGATTGTAGATTCTTATTTTCACGTCCTTTATCATTATATCAACACCTATAATTTCCGTTTGGTTGTCAGAGATCACAGATACTTCGCTGCAAGGTATTGTATTTCGTGTAAGTATTAGAACTCCTCCTTTGTGTTCTTCGCGGTCGAAACGTGTGGCCTGATATCCTCTGACTGAGAATTTGTGATTGGCGTTGAGGTGTGTCTCTTGAATGCATGCCACATCTATTCTATCTTTATGAAGACGCTGTGTTAGGGAGTCTTTCTTCTTGTAAACTCCTTCGGCATTCTACTGTAGTATGTTGAGTGTCCGGGGTATTTGGTCAATAGCTCTTAACCTACTCCTCTGTGCCTTGACTCCACAGCACAGGGGAAGGTGACCACCAGTAGTCATGGGTGGACCCCCTCGAGGCAGGGGGCCCGGCACTATCGCCGCCTGATGGGACTTCACGGGATTAGCACCATAACTATTAATTTTGATTTGTGACATCATGAATTAAGTTACGTTGCACTGCTTTGTCAAGCCTGTGGCTCAGTACATCCGATGTCGACAAGCATTTTTCAGGATGCTTTCCCTAGCCTTTGACTGTCCCCAGTCTACCTACAAGGCAGCAGGTTTGTGTGTGTCTTTGTCTGGTTCCTCTCCCTTGACCTGTCCGACATTGGTGACCCTACCAGTAGCTGTGCTACAGTCGGCATAGCTCTTGGGTTCATTGGAACGCGCAAGCCCCTCTACCTCGTCAAGGTGGACGCACGGCAGAGGGGTATTTATTCAACGTGCTTGAAACATGTTCATGTGATCAGCTAAATAATGACTTACCACAATTACACGAGCGGGTTGTTTTGTTTGTAAACGCAAGGCCTATATGGCAAAAATAGCATAAGTAACTAGAAACTCCTCCGTGTGTTACCGTGGCCCATAAGAGAACCAAAGAATATAAACACTGCACTCTACCAAGTTTGTCTTAAGAATAGACTAAGTGGAGCTTTTCTTTCGCGTCCGCTTGCTTTGAATACGTGCTACCACTTCTAATGCATGAACTGATATTTACGTGTGGATTAGCTTTTCTATTACTAGTGCCCTCGCCATCAAGCGAACTCACTCCGACTTCAGAGTTACTTGTAATTTACGCCCCAAAGTCAAGGACGACAAGTCAACATTTTAGTCCAACTGACCGGTGTATGGACTGAACCCACTACCTCGGCATCAGCATTTAAGAGCGCTCTTATCCATTCCGTGGGAAGGGGTTACGGACGCAGTTCGTAATCCCGCATACCCGCGTTCGAAACACAGCTGTGGGAGATTTAGCAGCAGACCGCATTGCGTTGGTTTTTTAATGAAATGTTATGGGTGTCGGTTGTGCAGAACGCAATGGCAAACTACTGAACGTAAACTTGCTCAGGAACTACGAACAGCAACAACCACCAAAAAAAAAAAAAAAATGCTGGATTTGACTGCTATGTAATTCAGCCTTGCTCAACCAGTAGACAAATTTAACCGCAAAATTCAAATATATCTCTAAAGGGTTTGGCTTGAGTTATTTGAGGGTCTATGCTCCACTGGGCCAGTCTCCCTGGCGAAGGTTTTAAGGACGTTGTTCGTAATCCCGTATACTCTTGTACGAAACAAAGCTGAGCGAGATTCGGCAGCGGTTCGCATCGCGTTATTTACTTACGGGGGTAAGTGAGCCGGTCGTTCAGAAAGCAATAGCAAACTTTTTTTTTTTTAAATTCGCATATCCTTTTACAGGACATCGCTGTCAACAGTCAGCATCTTTCAGCTGATTGTTGATCTCTTGGCAAGATTACGCTCAGTAGTTTGCCATTGCTTTCTGAGCGGCCGGCTCAGTATCCCGCAAGTCACCAACGCGGGTAGAACCGCTTCCAATTCTTGCACGCTGCGAGACCCTGCGTGGATAAACGGGATTACGGAGAAAGTCGTGTAACCCCTCGGCCAGAGTGACCGGCAATAGCAAACTACTGAACGTAAAACTTGCCAAGACATCAACAGCAGCTGAAAAGTACTGATGTTGACTGCAATGTCCTGTAAAGGATATGTGGGGAAAAAATGCTACACAGGAAGATGAAAAACACAACAATACAGGAACTACACACTTTGAATAAGCTAGGATTTCCTACTGTAATAAATGTTGTTACTGTCATAGTTAATGGGGAACAACTCTTGATATACACTGGCTCTGAATGACTTGGTGCAGTTGTCCCTCACATATGGGTGATAATTTTAAACACTCAATATGCAAAATAATTCTTATGTTTATGCCAATAGTTTATACAGTAAAGGAATACAATAGTGAAGTCTACATTAACCACGAAGTTTTAAATGTCTAATGTGAACCACCAAATGTAGCACCACCAAATTATTTATTTAACTTCATTTGACTGCTATTACAGTTGGGATAATACATGTTCCCGGTTCGAACAGTATAAGTGACTATGTAAGTGGTGTATATTTGCCAGATATGTTTCATATATTCACTTCATATGATATGTAACTCTGCATTATGGACATGACAACCTGCAGCTGAATATGCCAGGCAATAAACTGTGCATTATGCTTGCTTGTGTTCGCTGGCTGTGAACTCCAGCGGGAGGTCCTGTATGTCGGATGAAGACATCCTGTTGTCCAACATCAGTGTGATGTCATACCGGACTGAGGTTTGCATGAGTATCCGTTGTCCCATGTCTGGCTTATTATTGTGCAGACTGGTGGTTCCTCGCCGTGCAGGCAGACACTCTCCGACTTCGGACGAATCAACGATCCTACTGACTTTAGCCAGGACCCCAAAGGGACTTGTTGCCCAGGACGCTCGGCGAGGACGCGTCAATAGGTCTTGGCCAGTATAGAACCCAGCCCTGATGCCTTGGAAACACCTCTGCGTCCCACTGTGCATTATAATGTCTGTGGCTTCTGTGTTAAATTATTCAACTTAAATGTGATATTGTGATAAGCCTTTTTTTTTTGCCAGAAGGGAAATAACTCGTGTTTGTAAATAATGTAAACAAAACTTCTTAAGTTATTTTTCCTAGAAATATAAATAAATATTTAACATCCGTTTGGACAACTTTTGTGGCCATTGAAATTTCTTGAGAAATAAATTCATAAGTATTAATTGACAATCATCGACGTGGAAGAAGATATATCTATGTAATAAGTCTATGCAAAGCTACATATTTATATTTTGTGTTTTCTAAATATTGTTGTTCAAGAGTTGGAGATAAACATAAGTGTGCATTGACAACAGCTTCAAATATATTATTGATGATACTATAGAATTGACAATTTATTTAATGGTTTCTTCTTCTTCTTCTTCTTTTCGTTCATCCGGAGTGTTTTTTCAGATGTGATTGCGGTGTGTTAGTTATGCGCCCTTGGACCGAAACCCGTAGGCCAACACATCCGGCTACAGCGTGCTTTTTTGACCAGGTAACATTCCTGGGAGACTCTCACTTTTGTGGTGCCATCTACAGCCCAGCTGGCCAAGGTTAAACGGTCGAAGACATCGGTCATCCCTCAAAGGAAGGCAGGGACAGTCCATAGCATTTTCCGCCATCCAAGGTTGCTTCCATAGTTGCAGGGCCGACACATAGCGCCCTGATTCTGGGCTCACCGAGGGAAATCGTCACGTCCTGCTCATGGCTGCTTTAAATCCTCACTTCTATATATTGGCCATTTCGTTTGCCCCGGGCCATTCCTGCACAAACCAGACAAGTTTGCAGACGGTATCCACTCAGCGAGTTTTCGGTCATGTGCTTGTCGTTGCGCCCGTCAGAGCTGTTCCAGGCACGTCAGACATTCGGAAAACTACCTAGTCAGAGCTGTTCCGAACAAGAGCGGCATTCGGAAACTAGGTAGTCAGAGCTGTTCCTAGCACGAGAGACATTAGAGCCAATCCTTTTCCCGAAGTTACGGATCCAATTTGTCGACTTCCCTTACCTACATTGTTCTATCGACTAGAGACTGTGTACCTCGGAGACCTGCTGCGGATATGGGTACGGCCTGGCACGAAATTCTCTGAACGGACAGATAAGTTTTATACAGAGTGCCCCGGGGTCAGAACGGAGTTTTCCTATCTCTTAAGACCGACTGACCCATGTTCAACTGCTGTTCACATGGAACCCTTCTCCACTTCAGTCTTCAAAGTTCTCGTTTGAATATCTGCTACTACCACCAAGATCTGCACCCGGGGCGGCTCCACCCAGGATCACTCCCCAGGCTTCCACGCTCACCCCGACGGCCCTCCTACTCGTCTCAACCTTGTCCTTACGAGTGACCGATTGCCGAGACGGCCTGGTTTAGGTCATAAGCAAAAGTGCCATCCATTTTCAGGGCTGGTTGATTCGGCAGGTGAGTTGTTACACACTCCTTAGCGGGTTCCGACTTCCATGGCCACCGTCCATTTAATGGTTTCATGTTCTATATTTCTTTGCTTTAATCTCAAAATCAGCGTCGCCAAGATTGAAGATAATACGTGATTGTACAAGTACTAGCACAACACCAGCACACTAAATACAATAACAATTTGTGAAAACATACATCTTTCCTGTGGCAACAAACAGACCATTTAGCAATCGTTAAAGAAGATCAAACATTACCCTAGTTGGACAACAACACCTTTCAAATTAATATCCCAAATTTGGTTGACTCATTAATCTGGGGCAGATCTGGGGACCCTACTATACTTCACTTCTGAGGTTGAACAGGATAAGGGTAATGGTATAATAGACACAGATACGGAGGTGGGGAAGGGGGGAGGCTGAGTGGTCTCGAGGTATGGTGTCCTCCTCGAGTGCTGTAGGTCGAGGGTTCAAGCCCCGTTGAGGGCCGGGACCTTTTCACGTGAACTTCTAGTAACAAAATTTCCCCTGGTCTCTGGGGAGTGAGATCGGACGCCTGTGTGTATTGTTGCGCAAGTAAAAAATACCTTGGCAGTTGGAAATCGAAAAAGAGTAGCTAACGGAGCTGCCCGTGCAATAATTTCGAGTTAAAAATCTGCCCAAAGTATTTCAGGATCTTGGCCGGTGCTACGGAGTTCGTGCACTAAGCTGAGATTATCGGGACTCAGGTTTGAGTTAAGAGTAGAACGGAGCACTTATGGATTACATCCGTGTGCCGTGATTTTGATCCGTCGACTAAACTAAACAAAACTAAACTAAACTAAACTAAACTAAGGCAGAATAAATTCGGGGCTAATGAACTGACATGTCGCAGACAAACTCTTAGATTACAGTGGATCTTACACGAGTCGTCACGCAAGTCTTGAAGGAACCTGATCTCATCTCATCGCATCATGTTCCTCTTGTACCTTGCAGTGTAGAGGTGAAGTATAAACAACATGAGAGTGCCCGCTTATGGGCTTTATATATCGACATTCCCATGGACACTGTCATTCCCTCTGTCCGTAGTTTACATGGTCGGTCTCTTCTTCTGCTTCCATTTGGTCTGTACCTCAATGCTTGTTGTGGTATACTGTTATTTGGTAGCCTTGTTATATGGCCGAACTATTTAACTTGCTGTTTTCTAATTAAATCTAGCACTACTTTAACCCCAACTTTAGTCCTGATTTATCAATGTCTTCTTCTGCGTTCATCCAGAGCTTTTTTTTTTTTTTGTCGTGATTGCGTTGTGCCTGTTTACAGCAGAGCTGCGTTCTTGCGCCGTTAGGCCGACCCATCCGACTTATGCGGTTATCAATGTCTGATTTTTCTCTTTCCTTGATACGTTGAATATTGTCCAGGTTTGACCTTGGTGGCAAGGAGTTGGTACGAAGATTGCGTTGTAGAGCGCTTGTTTATTATCTACTGATACGTGTTTGTTCTTTAGTAGAAGAAACAATTCAAAACCAATCCTGCAGACAGAGATGATTATGTCATCAAAACTGCGGGATGGAAAGTTGAACAAGTATTTAAGACATCTCAGCCTGGAGCTAAAATGACTCGGTTGCTTTTGAAAATAAGAGGAAAATATCAGGCTGAACTAGCTAGCATATTTCAAACTAAGTGATATGACTGTTGGAGCTGTATGAAAGCTAATATAACGTGTGAAGGAATAATTGTTTGTGATGTCTTCGGTGACCATTTCATTTTGAAATATTTGCTGTCTCCATTTACCATGAGAGTGTGTGTTTTTCTGTTGTTTGTTTTTAAATTTCTATGTAAAGGCACGGGTTCTTTAGAAAATTACAGCCCTAGTGTTATCCTTTCTGTGCTTGTTAAGCTCATCAGCAATCGTGGTATGTTTTGTTTTTTCGCTTGCAGGAAGAATGATTGTTTATTGTAAGAATCAATATATATCTTTTTTTCCCCACACACATACACGCACCTGCGTAGAACACGCACACACACACACACACAGAGAGAGAGAGAGAGAGAGAGAGAGAGAGAGAGAGAGAGAGAGAGAGAGGAGAGTGTGAGAGGGAGCTTACTTACTTACTTATTATTTACTTACCTACTTGTTGAATCTTTCAGGCTGTTGTGGATTATTTTGTTCTTGCTGTTTGGAGAGCAGTGTAGCAGAAGACATGGGAGAGTCGTGCTTGTTGCCTTGCTGTGTTCCAGGGTGGCTCATCACTCTCCGAACAAAGATGAGGCTGCAAGAAAATATCAGTGTAAGCGTTGTGTATAGTAATAGTATGTGCACGCCGTTTCCGTGATGGCTTGTGCTTTGTGTCGTATGTTGATTCCTTTGACTTTCTTTCAGTAAAACAAAAGTTAGTTGCATATCCTTTACAGGATGTCGCAGTCAACCCCAGCATCTTTGGGGGGGTTGGCTGTTTGTGATTTCTTGAAAAGTTTACGTTCAGTAATTTGCCATTGCTTTCTGAACGACCGGCACTCATGCCATTTTATTAAAACCAACGCAAGACTGTCTGTTGCCAAATCGCCCGCAACTGTGTTTCAAACGCTGCATGCAGGATTTCGAACTGTTTATTTTTGTAACTCTTTCGGTGATTTTAGACTCTCAGAGGCTCTTGTGCATAATTCTTGTTCTTTCTTTTTTCTCTCTCTATCTCTCCTTACTGCAATGTCATTCCAAACAACACAACGTTTGTGTGGTTGGCCATTCTTCACAGGTACCAATAAGCGGGACACATTGATTGGCTATTCTTCCTCTGTACCAGTCAACGGTCATGTGTGATTGGCTATTCTTCGCTTATGCCAAACAATGGGACATGTGTAATTGGGTATTCTTCATGAGCACAAATTAACGGAATATGTATGTTAGGCACTTATTCATGTGTACCAATCAACGGTAAATTTGTGATTGGCTATTCTTATGTGTACAAGTCATTGGACATGTGATTGGATATTCTTCATGTATATCAATATTTTCACGAGGGTCAGATAAACAATTCACACCAAGTAAAATAAAATACAATGTCTGATTTCTTAAGTACGCATTGACTAAACATAAATGGTACAATTAAAATCGATGCATTGTTGGCATGTTGACGAATGGTCAATAAGGTAAATCACTTTGATTGCTACACGTGAAAAAGTCAGCACACATGTCTCATTGTCAATCAGTGTGGTCTCGAAAGATCAGGTCTTCTTGATCTGGCAAGGTACACCAGGCGCTTAAAGTCCAGCGAGCATGATCAGATTGAGTTGTTTGGTTGTTTCAGAATTTTAGGTTCGAAGATTGAGCACAACTCACTACTGGTAACTGTGGTCGTATTCCGGTAGGAACCTCGAGCCTTGTACACGTCGGACTGGAAGCGATTGACTGATGTCAGTCGTGACGATTAGGCAAATTTTGAGCTAAACGATGGTGACAAGTGATTACACACCCGCCTCACACGCCAGTGATCCGAAGTTTGATTCCGGGGTCCAGGGGGGGGGGGGGGGGGGGGGGGGGGGGGATATGCACTACTGATGAGCTCAAACGAGAGCGAAACTCGAGCCTAGTGATTACAATCCTACGTGGACAACGCCCAAGGTTCGTACCGGAATACGATCAGCGTTTGTTAGTTGTGGATTGTGTCCAATCTTCAAACCTCAAATCCCGAAATAACCAAATAAATCAATTAGTAGTGTGTGTCGGCGTCTGTGGCGTGGGTTTAGAGAACGCAGTTTGACATTCCTGACATACCGACTAGGAAATCAGCCGCAGGCGATTCGGGTGCAGATCGCTTTGCGTTGATTGTCACAGTGGCATGAGTGTCAGTCGTTCAGAAAGCAATGGCAAATTACTGAAAATAATATTGACTAGGAAATCACATACAGCCAATAAATGCTGAGGTTGATTTCAGTAAAGGACATGCAAGTTATTGTTACTTAGTATCATTCTATTATTCATTTATATTTGAGATAACATTCTGAAGATACTTCATTCCCTGTAACCAGTGGCAAGGCAAAGCCGGCTCCCAGGCCGAGGGGTTAGCAGCTTTCTCCGTTAACCCCGAATACTCTCGTGGTTGACGTGAGCGCATGAGAATAGGAAGCGGTTCGAGTCGCGCCAATGACTTATGAGAGTATGGAGCCGGTCGCTCAGAAAGTCGTGGCGTGCTGATGAGCGTAATCTAGCCTAGGAATCAACATACAGTTGAAAGATGCTGATGTTGACAGAAACAGGATGGAAAAGCGAAAAAAAAAAAAGTGGCAAGGCAAACTACTGAACGGGAAAATTGCCCAGTAAATAAACCAACAGCAAAACAAAAAAACAAAAAAAATTATTAGGGTGCATTGCGACGTCCTGTAGAGGACATGCAATTAATTTTTATGTTCTGTATATGGAGTTTCATAACAATCTGACCTAAACCTACTTTATATTTTGCTTATAAATGTGTTTAAACATAGAAGCCACACGATTTACTGCCTGGCATATTTAGCCACATCTGGTCAGGTGTATACTGCGGAGTTATATAACATATGAAGTGAATCAATGAATAATACTTCAGCTGAAGCAAACTGTTTCAGCTTACATATTATTCATCAAGTGGCATACCGGCTGGCGTGGACGTTCATAACTCTCCACAGATCTCGGTGTTTGGTTTTCTGGATCAACTCTGCGGATGATTTTCCTCCATGCCACCGTCCCAATCCATCCAACATGATTTCTCTTGATCTGCCTCTGTCTCTCTTCCTCTCGATCTTTCCAGTTGTCATGATATTCTCCAATGCCTCTCTTTTCATCACATAACCAAAGAAAGCTTTTTGTCTCTTTATTATTGTTGTATAATGTTCTTGATTCATTCGCCTCTTTCAGGCAGTCGTTGTTAGTTACTCTGGCAGTCCAAGGAATTCGCAACATTCGTCTCAGGAACCACATCTCTGTTGCTTCTAAGTTCTTCCTACTTTGTTCGTTTACATTCCAAGATTCACAGGCTTACAGCAAAACAGGTTCTATATGACACTTCAGAAATCTCTTTCTTAGATTCAATGATAGTGACTTATTGCATAAGATACTCTTCATTTTCTTAAATGCAGCCTTTGCTTACCCTATTCTGCTCTTAATCTCTGTTGTGCATCTTCCATCTGGTGTTATAAATGCCCCTAGGTATTTATATCTATTCACTTGGCTAAGAATTTTCCCTTCTATTTCTATTTCACAGTTTGGTATCACCTGTTTCTTTGATATCACCATTGTTACTGTATACATGATATTCAAGTAGAGTCCTTTCTTTGCACTCTCTACAATGTCCAACAACTGTAGATCTCTTGCATTATCCGCAATAAATCGGAAAACGTACTGTTTTCGGCATCTGTGTTTAAATTCCCAGAGGTAATGCGTTGTTTTGAGTATACATATGCTGAGTCCTTTAATAATGGTTGCGTTTACTAACAAAAGTCGTGTATGTTCTATTCTTAGGGCAGTGTGTTGGATGATTGCTGCCACGTCTGCTGTTGTTTCTGCTGCACATTGTGCCAACTGGCATACGAGATTAAAGTGGTTAAAGACCGTAGGAGAGCTGTTGCAACGGAATTGAGTCCAATATAAGTGTGACAATGAGTCCAATACAAGCGTGGCAATTAGTCCTTCATAAGCGTGGGAATGAGTCCATTATAAGTGTGGGAATGAGTCCAATATAATTGTGGCAATGAGTCCAATATAAGTGTGGCAATGAGTCCAGTATAAGTGTGGCAATGAGTCCAATATAAGTGTGACAATGTGTCCTATATAAGCGTGGGAATGAGTCCAATATAAGTGTGGGAATGAGTCCAATATAAGTGTGGCAATGAGTCAAATATAAGTGTGACAATGAGTCCTATATAATCGTGGGAATGAGTCCATTATAAGTGTGGGAATGGGTCCAAAATAATTGTAGCAATGAGTCCAATATAAGTGTGGCAATGAGTCCAATATAAGTGTGACAATGAGTCCTATATAAGCGTGGGAATGAGTCCAATATAAATGTGGCAATGAGTGCAATAAAAGTGTGGTTGTCAGAAATCGTGTGTTCTGTTAACTGCTGTTGTTAATGCATCTAAATACAATCAAGACAATGAGAGTGATAGACACTTAAGCGACTTTAAGACAGTCATTTTAATGAGAATTATAGACATTCAGTTTAGTTTAGTTAGTTTAGTTTAGTCGACGGATCAACATCACGACACACGGGTGTAAACCGTAAGTGTTCCGTTCCACTCCTAACTCAAGCCTGAGTCCAGAGAATCTCAGCTCAGTGCGCGAACTCCGTAGCACCAGCGATGATCCTGAAATACTTTAGGTAGATTTTTAACTAGAAATTTTGCCCGGCAGCGCCATTAAGTTACTCTTTTTCGATTTTCAACTGCCACGTAATATTTTGTTGTTTGTCCATCAAGAATGATGATGACCATTCATTTCATCCAGTGGGGTTGAAGGTGTGGAGCCGTGGGTTCTAAGATGGCTGATAAGGCCTATTTTGGCTCGAAATGTTCTTTGACAATGTGGACAAAGAATGCTTGACGTCTCTGGAGGAGGATTTCCTGCAGTGGTTTTTCTGTCCTGCCTTTTCTTCACAGCTCTTGCAGTCCTGGTTGCCTCACATATAACTGCACCTTTGCGCAATGATGCACGCCACGAATTTCGGTCTCTGGCTGCAGCCTCCCAGGTGTCATGATGAATTCCAAAAGCATTCAGTGAAATTTTCAGAGTGTCTTTAAAACGTTTCCTCTGGCCACCTTGGGAGCGTTTACCACAACGCAGTTCGCTGTAAAAAATTCGTTTAGGGAGCCTGTGATCTGGCATGCGAGTCAAGTGACCAGCCCAGCGAATCTGATTCTTCATCAGTAGAGTGTGGATGCTGGGCATGGATGCTCTTTCTAGGACTTCAGTATCTGGAATCTTGTCTTGCCATTTAATCTTCAGTAGCTTCCTAAGGCAGACTGTGTGGAAGTGGTTTAATTTCCTAGCGTGTCGCTGATAAACAGTCCAGGTTTCACAAGCATATAGCAGTGTGGATAATACAACTGCTTTGTAGACTTTTAGCTTTGTTTGCAGGCTTATTCCAGTTCTGTCCCATACATTCTTGTACAGTCTGCCAAAGGCTGCACTGGCCTTGGAGATTCTTGCATTCACTTCGTCATCGATTGTGGCAGCTTGTGACACGGTGCTGCCAAGATAGGTAAATTTGTCCACAACACTTAGTCTATGATCATTCACTTTGATATTCGGCACAGTGTGATTATTCCCTGGAGCTGGCTGGTACATAACTACAGTCTTCTCCAAGTTGATATTGAGCCCAAAGTTGGCACAGGCATGTGAGAAAGCTGAAACGTTATGTTGCATGTCCGCCTCTGAGTTGGCGTATAGAGCGCAATCATCAGCAAACAGGAGCTCTCTGACTGTGCCACTGTTAATTTTGGTTTTAGCTTTCAGCCTTCTGAGATTGAATAACTTTCCATCCATACGGTAGTTGATGTCTATTCCAATGTCGTCGTTCTCGAAGGCATTCATCAACATGGCTGAAAACATGAGGCTGAACAGTGTTGGTGCCAGGACACATCCTTGCTTCACTCCATTGGTGACAGGAAAGGGTTCAGACAGCTCACCATTTTCCTGTACTCTTGCCTGCATGCCGTCATGAAATAGCCGCACTATTTGGACAAACTTTCGTGGACAGCCATATTTTGCCATAATCTTCCACAGTCCTTCTCTGCTGACTGTATCAAAAGCCTTGGTAAGGTCAATGAAAGTGGAGAACATTTCACAGTTCTGTTCCTGACATTTCTCTTGCAGCTGCCTCGCAGCGAAAATCATGTCAACAGTTCCACGTTCTTTTCTGAAGCCACATTGACTCTCAGGAAGAAGACCTTGATCGAGATGGGCTGTGAGGCGATTGAGAAGAATTCTGGCGAGTATCTTCCCTGCAATTGAAAGCAAGGAGATGCCTCGGTGGTTGTCACAGGATTGGCGGTTTCCTTTACGTTTGTAAAGGTGGACTATTGACGCGTCCTTAAAATCTTGTGGCATGGTCTCGTTCATCCATATGTCTGTTAGGACCGGCCCACCTGCCTTGTATATCTCTGCTGGGATGGAGTCAGGACCAGGTGCCTTGCCGCTGGAGAGTTGCTGGATGGCTTTGTTTATTTCCACTATGGTTGGCAGGTCATCAAGAGTCTCATTGGTGGGAACTTGAGGAAGGCAATTGATGGTTTCATCATCGAAGAAGGAAGTTGCATTTAAGATTTTGCTGAAATGCTCTGCCCAGCGTTGGAGGATTTCTTTCTTATCGGTGACCAATGTTCCCCCATCTGCACTGAGGAGGGGAACTATGCCTGGTGATGAAGGACCATAGACCGCTTTCAGTGAGTCGTAGAAGTTTTTCATATCGTGTCTGTCAGCAAAGCCCTGAATTTCATCAGCTTTGCTGCTCAGCCAGGAGTCCCGCATGTGCCGAAGTTTCTGCTGCACTACTCTCTGAATGTTCTTGAAAGCATCTTTTTTTGATGTTGACTTTGGGTCATTCAAATGTGCCTTGAGGAGAAGATGTTTCTCGGCCAGCAATTGGTTGATGTCTTCGGAATTTTCATCAAACCAGTCTTTATGCTTTCGGGGGGCTGGACCCAGGATTTCCATAGCAGTGTTGTAAATAGTGTCCTTTAGGGCTCTCCATTCTGTTTCTGTATCCTGTTTTGCTTCAGCATTGGGCTTGAGGCGGTCTTCCAGCATATTTTCAAACGACTGCTGCATTTTCTTGCTGTTTAGGCGGGTGACATTTAGCTTTGTTTGCATTTTTGCCCCTTGAGGACGCCGTGGTGGCCTGATGTGGATGTTCATTTTCGAGACAATGAGACGATGGTCTGTCCAACATTCGGCACCACACATGGATTTTGTCACTCGAACGTCTTGTCTGTCACTCCTCCTGACGATTACATAGTCAATGAGGTGCCAGTGTTTCGAGCGAGGGTGCATCCACGATGTCCTATTTCTCATGGGGAGACGGAAAATTGTGTTCGTAATCAGGAGATCATGTTCGGCACATGTCTGAAGGAGGCGGAGTCCATTGGTGTTACAATTTCCGACTCCATGCTTTCCAATAATGCCACTCCAAGAGGTGGTGTCCGTGCCTACTCTGGCATTGAAATCCCCAAGGAGTATAAGTTTGTCTCCTTTGGGAACAGATGTTAATACATTGTGCAGGTCCTCATAGAACTTATTCTTGACATCATCTTCGTTGGTCATAGTTGGTGCGTAGACACTCACAATGGTTGCGTGCTTCCTTCCATTCAGCAGAGGCAACTTCATGGTCATGAGCCTGTCGTTTACAGCCTTTGGAAATCCAGCTAATTTGCCGACCAGGGCCGACTTAATGGCAAATCCCACACCGGATTGGCGTCTTTCCTCGCTTTTCCTTCCACTCCAGAAAAATGTGTAGCCGGCACCAATTTCACAGATTTGGCCTTCTTCTGCAAGTCGTGTCTCGCTCAAGGCTGCAATGTCGATGTTGTACCTGCCCAGCTCTCCCCCAATCAGTGCTGTTCGTCTCTCTGGACCTGACGCGCCGTCTCTGTCAAGTAGGGTGCGTACATTCCAAGTTCCAATTGTTAAGGGAATATGGTTTACTCTTTTAGCTTTGCTTGTTTTATCTTTCTTTGTATGTCGACCGCAGTTTAGGGTACCCACCAACCGCGGCTAGCTGGTTAGGTAGTGATGAAGCAGACAATGTTTAGGGCACCTTTTCTAGCCCCTTCCTCATGCTATGGAGGTGAGCAGTGTGTTCCTATAGAGGGCTGCTCAGTCGCTCAGGGGGCTGCCGAATCCCACTGCTGCTCCGGTCAGTAGAAGACGACCATATGGCCTGAGCCGCCTGTGTGCAGGTCTGCGACTACGGCTGCCAGCGTACCCACGCCTGCCGCTTTGCCGCTCGCCCATCGCCACAGGGCTTGAAGGTGATATGTGACGTTGGATGAAGAATGACTTGCGCGATGACTTGGATTAAAGTGAGGAAGAGTTGCGCAATTCGTCGACCTCACTCTCTCGCCTGAGTCCATCTGAGTCCAGTGGCAAGACAAGTCGAGACGATTGGAGACGAATACAGGTGCAGTGGATGACCAGGGCGCTCTACGTGTCGTAATATTTTACGTGCGCAACAATACACACGGGCGTTCGATCTCACTACCCAGAGAGACCGGGGGAAAGATTGTTTCTAGAAGTCTACGTGAAAAAAGCCAGGCCCTCACCGGGACTTGAACCCAGGACCTCTAGCACTCGAGGCGGACACTATACACTCAGACCCTGTCAAACAGTCAGTATAATGAGAAAGTCAGTTTAATGAGAATAATAGACAGTCAGTATAATGACAATTATAGACAGTCAGTATAATAAAAATGATAGACAGTCAGTATAATAAAAATAATAGACAGTCAGTATAATAAAAATAATAGACAGTCAGTATAATAAAAATGATAGACAGTCAGTATAATAAAAATGATAGACAGTCAGTATAATAAAAATGATAGACAGTCAGTATAATAACAATGATAGACAGTCAGTATAATAAAAAATGATAGACAGTCAGTATAATAAAAATGATAGACAGTCAGTATAATAAAAATGATAGACAGTCAGTATAATAAAAATGATAGACAGTCAGTATAATAAAAATGATAGACAGTCAGTATAATAAAAATGATAGACAGACAGTATAATAAAAATGATAGACAGTCAGTATAATAAAAATGATAGACAGTCAGTATAACAAAAATGATAGACAGTCAGTGTAATAAAAATGATAGACAGTTAGTATAATGAGACATTTTTTGTTGGTGCTCACACGCTTTGAACTCAAGCGTAGTTCATAATACTACTTATAGTAATGCTGGACTGAATTTTACGTGTGGATTAGCTTTCCCTATTAGGCAAATCCACTCCAACTTTAGAGGTACTTGTAATTTACGTCCCCAAGTCAAGGAAGGGGAGGTCAATATTTTAGTCCAACTATCTGGTGAAGGGGTTGAATTCCTTACCTGGGCATCAGCACAATTCGATGTTTAAGAACACGAGTTCTTATCCAGTCGGCCATGATGACCTATGTACATAATGAGAATGATGTGACACATTTATTTACATTTTCACACCATAAAGTTCCCATTGCTAGTTTTCATTGGGACAGTTGATATATCAATTATTATTATGTGGAAAGTAAATTATCTGACGCATTAAACTCATGTGCTTATGAAATTTAAATGAACACGTAATATGTAATATTTCTTTGTTGAATTTTGTAACCTCATTATTATTTCTCCGCAGCTGTGATTGTCCTATAAGACACTGATGTGTTTACTATCTTACCTTTTTTTCCCTTAGCTCCTTTCTCACAAAAAGTTTTATTTTCTTGCCTGCCTGCCTGCCTGCCTGTCTGCCTGCCTGCCTGCCTGCCTGTCTGTCTGTCTGTCTGTCTGTCTGTCCCTACCTAATACCTTGCAACCTCCCTATCCACCTAGCTCCCTACCTACATAAAGGCTACTTATCTACCTACCTGTCTGTCCGTCCTTCCGTCCGTCCTTCCGTCCGTCCGTCCGTCCGTCTGCCTGCCTGCCTGCCTGTCTGTCTGTCTGTCTGTCTGTCTGTCTGTCTGTCATCCTGCCTGCCTGTCCGTCCCTCCCTCCCTCCCTAGACTTGCCCACAATATTCACTCAATCTTTCTCATACATATGTAACTTCTCCAGAAAAGCACAGCATTTTTATTATTACATTTAATAATTACCTGAATTCACCTGTTAAGTAATATTCTGATTTCCTTGAAAATATTTCCCATCTTTTCCTTGCAACTTGAGATATCGTAATTAAATGCTCGTAATATGCTGCTTCTCTTCTTTTCTGTTTGCAAATTTGATCTTTTCTGTTTGTTTTATTTAAAATTTAAGACTATTACGTGCTGACCCAGTTTATTTTAATATTCTTATTTCCTTTGTTTGCACACGTATATTTTTCTCTTGTATATTTCTACTTCTTATGCACTTTTTAAGGAACATTTGTATTTTATTATTTTTATACAGAAGAATATGTCGTATTTCATGGAAACAAAAACAATCAAATGCAGAGTCTCTAGAAAAACTGGGAATGAAGAAAAGAGTATGAAATACATTTTTAAAAAAGGCAAGTGAGATATTTCGGCCACGTTAAAGACATAACACTCTTATTTATAAAAACCATACCCTAGGGCAAAGTTGAGGGCAAGCGAGTAATAGGCAGACAACGATACAAGTGGGAAGTTAAATCAAGAAATGGGCGAACATGAATCTGACAGACTGTACAATCATGGCGAGAGACAGTATCGGAGATCCATTGTAGCCAACCTTCATTGTGAAGATGGCATCTGATTGATTGATTGATTGATTGATTGATTGATTGTTGTTGATTATAGAGCCCAGATATTCACAGTTTGTGATGTTTTAAATATCTTCCTTGGTGACTGCGATTTTCGGTTGACACGTGGTTTTGTCTGTTGACATTATTGTGTTTTTGTGTGTGAAGTTCAGAAAACGATTTTAATCTCCGTTGTGCCTTTTATTGTATTTCAAAATTAAACCGTTTCATGCACTTCAAAATGCTGTTTTGGTTCTGAAAATTATTTAGTTTTAAAACATTGTGCCGATGTCATTCTGTTTGTACATGTCTATTTATGCATGTTAATCCCCATACAAATAGTGGATACAGAGCAAGGGGAATACCACATAAAGATAACTGTCAAAACTGTCAAAACTGTCATTTACTGCCAATATAGTACCTTGCGGTGTATGGCAGAGGGGTCTTTGAGCCTGAGGAATAAAGGCCGCCTGGCTAGTGCAGTCGCCGCGAACTGTGCAGGTTAGGATTTTCTTTTTGCCCCCGACAGAAAAAAATCCCGCACCTTACCGGGGATCGAACCCGGGTCTCCCGAATGAGAGTCCGGCGTTCTATCCACCCGGCCAGCCGCTCCTCTTAAGATATTAAGAACAACCTTAGAGAAATGAATACCAACTTACAAAGAGCATTATCTGGGATCAGAACGCGTGTTCTTAAACAACCTGTGTGCTGATACCGAAGTAAGGGGTGCAAACCCTACAACGGACAGTTAGATTAAATGTTGACTTTCAGTATTTCAGGATCCTCGCCGGTGCTACGCAGTTCATACACTGAGCTGAGTTTCTCCAGACTCAGGTTTGAGTTAGGAGGAGAACGGAGCACTTATGTGTTACACCCGTGTGCCGTGATTTTCATCCGTCGACTAAACTAAACTAAACTAAACTAAACATATAAAAGAGGTTTAAATCGCCCTCCAACATTTCACTGAGGTAAATGGAAGAAGAGAAGAAGAAGCAGCAGCAGAAGAGGAGAAAGGAGAAGATGATGATGAAGCTTTTATTAAAGAAGAAGATAATCATTATTATCATCTTCTTCTTCTGCGTTCATCCGGAGTTTTTTTTTTCTGATGTGATTGCGTTGTGCCTGTTTACAGCAGAGCTGTTGTCTTGCGCCGTTAGGCCGACACATCCGACTTCTGCGGGCATTTTTTGACCGGGTTAACCTTCCCGGGGTCATTTTTATAATGATGATGATAAAACATTCAATAAAGAAGATGATAATCATTATGAAGATTATGAAACATTCAATAAAGAAGATGATGATGATGATGATGATGATGATGATGATGATGATGATGATGGAACATTCAATAAAAAAGGAAGATAATCATTATGATGATGACGATGAAGCATTCAATAAAAAAGACGTTGTTTGTCCATCAAGAATGATGATGACCATTCATTTCATCCAGTGGGGTTGAAAGTATGGAACCGTGAGTTCTAAGATGGCTGATAAGTCTTATTTTGGCTCGAAATGTTCTTTGACAAAGGGGGGCAAAGAATGCTTGACGTTCCAGCAGGAGGATCTTCTGCAGTGGTTTTTCAGTCAAGCCTTTGTTTCACAGCTCTTGCAGTCCTGGTTGCTTCACAAGTGACTGCACCCTTGCGTAATGATATACGACACGAATTTCGGTCTTTGGCAGCAGTCTCCCAGGTGTAATGATGAATTCCAAAAGCTATCCGTGAGATTTTCAGTGTCATTAAAGCGTTTCCTCTGGCCTCCTTGGGAACGTTTACCACAACGCAGCTCGCCGTAAAATAATCGTTTAGGGAACCTGTGATCTGGCATGCGAGTTAAGTGACCAGCCCAGCGAATAAGATTCTTCACTAGTAGAGTGTGAATGCTGGGCATGGACGCTCTTTCTAGAACTTCAGTGCCTGGGAGCTTGTCTTGCCTTTTAATCTTCAATAGCTTCCCAATGCAGACTGTGTGGAAGTGGTTTAATTTTATAGCGTGTCGCTGATAACCAGTCCAGGTTTCACACCTAGCATATAAAAGAGGTTTACATCTCTCTCCGATACTTCACTAAGGTAAATGGAAGAATAGAAGAAGAAGCAGAAGAGGACAAAGAAAAAGATGATCATAAAGCTTTCAATAAAGAAGAAGATAATCATTATGACGATGATGATGAGGCATTCAATAAAAAAGAAGATTATCATAATGATGATGATGATGATGATGATGATGATGATGATGATGATGATGATGAAGCATTCAATAAAGAAGAAGATAATCATGATGATGATGATGATGATGATGATGATGATGATGATGATGATGATGATGATGATGATGATGATGAAGCATTCAATAAAGCAGAAGGTAATCATTATCATGACGATGATGAAGCATTCAATAAAGAAGAAGATAATCATTATAATGATGATGAAGAAGCATTCAATAAAGAAGAAGATAATCATGATGATAATAGTGATGATGACTAAGCATTTAATAAAGAAGATGATAATTATTATGAAGATGATGAAGCATTCAATAAAGAAGAAGATAATCATTATGATGGTGTTGATTAAGCATTCAATAAAGAAGAAGATAATCATTGTAATGATGATGATGAAACATTTAATAAAGAAGAAGATAATCATGATGATGATGATGCTGAAGCATTCAGTAAAGAACAAGATAATCTTGATGATGATGATGATGATGATGATGATGATGATGATGATGATGATGATGATGATGATGCATTCAATAAATAAGAAGATAAACATAATGATTATGATGGTGAAGCATTCAATAAAGAAGAAGATAATAATTATGATAATGCTGATGATGATATTGAGGCATTTCTTCTTCTTCTTTGCGTTCATCCGGAGTGATTTTTTCAGATGTGATTGCGGTGTGTCTGGTTAGGCACCCTCGGGTCGAAACCCTCAGGCCAACACATCCGACTTTTAGCGTGCATTTTTGACCAGGTTAGCAATCCTGGGAGACTCTCACTTTTGTGGTACCGTCCACATCTCAGCTGGTCAAGTTGGAACAGTCGAAGACTACACGGTCATCCCTCAAGTGAAGGCAGGGACAGTCCATAGCATTTTCCGCCATCCTGGGTGGCTTCCATAATTGCAGAGCCGGCACATAACGCTCTGGTGCTGGGTTTACCGAGGGAATCGACACGTCCTGCTCATGGCTGTTTTAATTCCTCACTTCAATATATTGGGCATTTCGCTCGCCCTGGGCCGTTCCTGCACAAACCAGTCAGCTCTGCGGTTGGTTTCCACTAAGCGAGTTTTCGGACATGTGCTTGTCCCTGTACCCATCAGAGCTGTTCCAGGCACGGCGGACATTCGGAAAACTACCTAGTCAGAGCTGTTCCGAACAAGAGCGGCATTCGGAAACTAGGTAGTCAGAGCTGTTCCTAGCACGAGAGACATTCGGACGAGACATTTCACTCGGACGTAATTGCGTAGTGTCAATTTTTAGTTTGCCACCCGTAGGGCGACACTTCCGACTTCCGGCGGGCATTTTTTAATGAGGTTAACCTTCCTCTGATTTCGAGGCACGTTAGACTGTTGTGATGTCGCCCACATCTCAGCTGGTCAAGATAGAACGACCAACGACATCGCGGTCGGCCCTCAAGGGAAGGCAGGGGCAGACAATGGGCAGTCCCTCGCTATCCAAGGAGGCTTCCATAATTGCAGAGCCGGCACATATTGCTCCGAGACTGGGCTCACCCGAGGAGTTGCCACGTCCTGCTCATGGCTGCTTTAGTTCCTCACTTCCATGTATTGGGCATCTCGCTTGCCACTGGTCGCTCAAGTGAGCTCCAGGGGCGGTCAGACTGCGGGCGACATCCACTCGGTAAGCTTTTGCTTTTGACTTTGGACCACGCAATAGGTTCGCTCGCCGTGCGTTCCATTTCGCGTTATTGAGACGTTTCTCCACTTTTATCTACACTCTCTATGAGTTAGACAGTTGTCGTAACCATTTCCTTCGACTGGGGCATTTTACTGACTTTTTGTACTCGCTCACGAGGTAGGCTACATGTGCTGCCGGCTCAGCACCTTACCTTCGTGCAGCAGTCAGTGAGAAACGGCCAGGCCATCTCATCCGGGAATCCAACATATCCCTCAGCTGAGAGCCTTCAAACAAGTGTCAGAACTGGGCATGTAGCTTGCTCAGTATCTCGATTCCAATTTTTCGGTAGGTGGATATCGGCCCGACTCTCAGATCCGAGGGTCTGTGGCTTAGAGGCGTTCAGCCTAAACCCTCGACAGAGAGCCTTAGAGTATTGTCCGAAACAAGAACTGCCTTCATGCGCCTGATTTAAACTTTTGACTGCTATCCTCAGTCTCCTGCAGAGCAGCAGGTTGTGTCTCTCTTAGTCTGGTCCCTATCCCATACGCTGTCCGATATGTAATTTTCACCCATCGGCAAGCACATAGGGTCAACGGGACACTCAAGCTCCCCCACCACGGCAAGGTGGAGACACATCGGGGGAGATATTGAGGCATTTAATAAAGATGACGATAATCATTATGATGCTGCTGCTGCTGCTGATAATGATGATGATGATGATGATGATGATGATGATGATGATGATGATGATGATGATGACGAAACATTCAATAAAGAAGAAGATAATCATTATGATGATAATGATGAAGCATTCAATAAAGAAGAGGATAATCATGATGATGATGATGATGATGATGATGATGATGATGATGATGATGATGATGATGATGATGATGATGATGATGATGTTGAAGCATTTAATAAAAAGAAGATAATTTTTATAATGATGATGATGAAGCCTTAAAACAGCAGAAGATAAACTTTATAATGTTGATGAAGCATTCAATAAAGAAGAAGAAGAAGAAGATATGAAGGGTTTTTGATTAAAGTTAGCCTGGTCTATTTACTCTTTCCTGTGTCCAAATGACGTGTAATTCTTACCACAAGCAACGTGCAAACGGCTTCTACGAATTCTTGTTCTTGTCTAGAAGACTGGACGCTGAATCCATTACCCCAAGATCAGTGGAGGGTATACCGCCCCATTCTCATTTTAGAAACATCTATACTGCTCACACCGTGAATGGGTTAGAGCAGTGTTTCCCAACGTGGGGTCCACGTCCCACAGGGGGGCAATTCGATTGTTAAGGGGGGCAATTTGAAAATGGAAGAAATCGGCTGGATATAACAAAACGGGCAGACTTGAGACTGAAGTTAACTAAATTGGAACCTGACATAAAATCTCTTTGCAGCAAGCATCAAGCGCAAGGATCTCACTAAATTTAAATAATAAATAATTACTAATAATTAAAATAATATAGAAAAATCTTTCATTAAAATTATTTTGTACTTGAATTTCACTTCTCCATTATATGTTTTGAAAATTTACTTACTGTGTTTGCTCAATAATTTCCTAGTGATTTCTTCCTAAAACCTATCATTCAAGTTTCTTTAGTGAACATTTCAATTTTTGAATATTAAAAATAATGTATATGTTAGGGGGGCGGGGCATAAGAATTTTAGAAAGGCTTAGGTGGGGCATAGCACAAAAAAGGTTGGGAAACACTGGGTTAGAGGCTGATGTCGTAACTCTATGCAACTCCATTATATTTTATTTGGCGCTCGCTCGCTTTGAACTCAAGCGTAGTTCTTACACACTAATTCTATTAAGACCGAATTTTTCGTGTGGATTATCATTCCCCATTACCAGTGTCCCTCGCCATCAGGTGAACCCACTCCGACTTCAGAGGTACGTGTAATTCACGCCCCCAAGTCATGGACGTGAAGTCAACATTTTAGTTCAACTGTCTGGTGTAGGGGTTGAACCCCTTACTTCGGTATCAGCACACCGGTTGTTTAAGAACACGCATTCTGATCCATTCTGCCATGCTGACCTCTACCCCCTCATAACAACAACAATACACAGCCCATCGAAAAGACTCTAGATCCTTGGCCAGTTCTCCCGTCTCTTGCACCCTCATGCCCAAGGTGTCGGCAATGTCCTGGGTCGGTCTTCGTGCTGGTCAATCATTGACTCCACGTCCATTAATTAACCATGCCGTCCCCTTCTGTCCTTGTCAAACCATTGTCACTGTGAATAAGGCCACGGTGAATATAGCCACGATATTTCATTTTCCGATACATGATGCTGTTTATGAGGCCGAATGGCTAAGAACTCCTGGTTCTCCTCCAGAAGACCCGGGTTCGAACACTCGGTAAGGTGTGAATTTTTTTTTCTGTCGGGAGCAAAAAGAAAATCCTAACCTGCACAGTTCGCGGCCACTGCACTAGCAAGGCGGCTTTAATTCCACAGGCTCAAGCCCCCCCCCCCCCCCCCCACCCCTGCCCTACTCTGCAAGGTACTATAGGCGGTAGATGACATCTTTTTTTTTTATTTGGGCAGTTTTTCAATTTTTTAGACCTTGATAACTGTCAGTATGTGTTTTCTTCTTGGTCGACGATATTTTAAGAAGTTTCTTATCATATTTAAGTCATCATAATAATTAATAATAATATTAATGATAACAATATATATTTTCAAATCAGTAATATTTAATGTTGAGTTGAGTTGAGCTAAGCACCGACATCACTGCACTCAGGACATTTCCATATGCGCTCCGTACCCTCGTTCAACAGCCAGCGAAGAGTCACACTACTAATCGTCTCTACCGCTATCTGATTGAAAGTTCTCCTGGTCTTCTCTCAATTTTGAGATTCTCTCAGAACCCCTGCCAATCCCCCGCAATCTCATCCTTTCCACATACGGGTTCTCAGTCTGTTCCTCCAACTTCTCCACCTGGTATGTAATATTCAATCTAATGCAGTGGCGATATTAAACGAAAAGATGGCTTAGAGAGAACAGTGATGGAAGACATGGTTCTTGGAACAAGATACAGGAATCGACCAGCACGAAGATGAATACAGGACATTGCAGGCACCTGGGGAAGGAAGATGCATGCGGTGGGAGAAATGGCCATAGGTCGAGTTTCTTTTTCTTCTCTTTTTTCTCAAAGTATCGTGATAAGAGTGGCTTTCTGGAAAATACCTGCTATAAGAAAGAGCAATGACTACATTTGTAAGCTTAAAACACCTTCCCTTTCTACCTCCATGCAGTATTGTTTGCTTAATAGTCGTGACCTCTAGTAGATGAAACCTGGAATGTAATCGCTGTTGTACTCCCATGCTGACCCCCATGTAACCTCCTTAAAAAACATGAAGATGTGAACAACAAAACGCGGGAACACATAAATAGCATCTTCAAAGACATGTGTTTGATATTTTCCTTTTTCAAATCCCCGTCGCCAGCAAGAAGACTGGTGTTTTGGCGGTAAACTGACTCGATCAAACCGCTGAGTAAGCAATACCATTGCCATCTTCTGTTATTGGTTTCACATTGGCAGGTTCCTTTTACAAGTCCAGTAGGTGGTCACAGGTTGTTTGACTAGTCCTGGTTGCGTGAGGGTTACAGAAAGGTCAGAGACCAGAAGCGCTGCTGGTGGGGTCGGCGGGTGAATGAACTTGTCGGGTAGCGCGAAGTGTAGCTACCCGATGTAACACTAGGCATGTTTCGTGGCAGACATTTTGTGAAATATTGTTCTGCTCAGCTACATTTCATTCATAGTTGGACATTGTTCTCGCTACTAATAATGTATGCGTGTATGTGTGAATGTATGTATGCGCATGTGAGAATGCAGACTTGTAGATAGCTAACATGTATGTATGCATGCATGCATGCATGCATGCCTGCCTGCCTGCCTGCCTGCCTGCCTGTCTGTCTGTCTGTCTGTCTGTCTGTCTGTCTGTCCTGTCTGTCTGTGTAGACAGGCAGGCAGGTAGGTATATAGGTAGGTAGGTAGGCAGGAAGGTAGTTGTCGGTGGGTGGATGGATGGATGGTGGCATGATGTGTGGATGTGCTGGTGCGCGCGCGTGTGTGTGTGTGTGTGTGTGTGTGTGTGTGTGTGTGTGTGTGTGTGTGTGATCGCACGTGAAGACACAATGATAGATATAGGCTAGCTTGTGTTCGCTGGCTGTGAACTCCACCATGAAGTCATGTATGTCGGATGAAGACATCCTGTTGTCCAACATCAGTGTGATGTCATACAGGACCTGAGGTTTGCGTCAGTATCCGTTGTCCAATGTCTGGCTTATTGGTGTGCAGACTGGTGGTTCCTCGCCGTGCAAGCAGATACCCTCCGACTTCGGAAGAATCAGCGATCCTACTACGTTAGCCAGGACCCGAAGGGACCTGTTGCCCAGGACGCACGGCTAGGACGTGTTAGTTGGTCTTGGCCAGTATAAAACCTGGCCCTGGTGTCTTGGAAACACTTCCGCGTCCCTGATAGAAATATAAATCTGATGATGTAAAACAAGGTCGCACAAAGCACTGATAGAAATATAAAGATATTGATATAGAAGAGTTAGTTAGTTTATTGCATATCCTTCACATGGCATTGCAGTCAACGCCAGCATTCTTTGACTTTTCGTGATTCCTGGATATGTTTACGTTCGATAGTTTGCCATTGCTTTCTGAACGATCGGCACTCATACCATTGTATGGAAACCAACGCAAGGCGGTATGCTTCCAAATCGCCCGCAGCTGTTTTGAATGCGGTATGCGGGATTTTTATTGCATTCGTAACAATATCGCCACGGAACAGACTATAGAAGAGAGGTCGCACAAAAACAGACAGAACACACAATGATAGAAATATACATCTCTAGTATAAAAAAGAGGAACTCATAGTGAGACAGAGCATACAATGATAGAAATGTACATCTGTGGTATAAAAGAGAGGAACTCAAAGTGAGACAGAACATACAATGATAGAATATAAATCTGTGGTATAAAAGAGAGGAACTCAAAGTTTCAAGGAGTGTCCGCTGATCAAGCTGGACACGGACTTCCGAGCACCCAACAACAAAAGAAAGTCCGCAAACTGTCTGGCCAAGCATGGAGCAAGATACTTAGGCTGTCTGTACCTTCAAAGACCCAGAGCCATCACCACAAAGACTCCATATAAGGACGCAATGCGGAGGTGCGAGACAGCCACGTGCATCTCACAAGCGGAAACGGCTCAATTGCAAGACCAGATAGATGAGCTAAAGAAGCAAATCAAGCTGCTGCAAACACCGGCACCGACCAGCGAAATGAAAAGCTGCTTGCTGAAATAAAGGAGATCCAGCAAAACATCAAGCAAGAAGTGGAACATATGGCCGAGATGAAGAAGGAAAACGAAGAAATGCTACGCACCATTAAAGCGGAGAGAGAGAGAGCTGTTAAAAGATTAAATGAAATCAATCCAAAACAAACCAACAGAAGCCATGCAAGAGACCACAGAGAAGCCGCAAGATGAAACCCAACAAAAAACCGAGCCGGAACCTCAAGATAAAACTAGCAGCCGAACCACGACGCCCGAGACATTCAAGGGGAAACCTACATCCCGCCAAACAGCTGAAGAAAACCGAGATTAGCATCCTGACGACGGCTTGGAGTGGTCCCTTGGAGGAGTGCCTAAAATATACAAGACTGGAGGAACGCAGGTGCCAGGAATTCAGAAGGCGTTGGGAAGAAAAAGAAAAAGAAGAAGCCTAAGAAACTGAGGAAACTGGTAGAATACCCAGATATACACTATGACCAGAGGACGGCCCCGGCTACACGTACTATATAGAAGAAGGAGAGATGATCCCATGGTTGACTGCAGAGGAAAAAATCGAAAGGCAACAGAAACTCAAAATCGAAAGTGAAAAAAGGAGTAAGGAGGAAAATGAAAACATCGAAAAGCTTCTACAGACAATACACAGAAAAGGTGGCAAGAAGACCAAATAAAAAGTTCTTATAAGGACTGAAACCTGTCAAGCCAGTAGCCTTCACTAACAAAGGAAACCACAAGAGGAGACGGGCACAAAGGATAGCCGCCGGCCAACCCCTCCCCCCCCCCCCCCCAGCTGACGTCACAGACACAAACGCCGATATAACCCATCCGGGACAGGACCAACTCGTAAGAGCGCACAAAACAGAAATAGGGCTAAAAGCCCACAAAAACCACGGATCTCAACAATAACCACCGCTGATGAAGCGGGCTGAACGAGACCGAATTTGGAATTTTTGTTTTTGAAAATTGGAATTGGTAAGACAGAACACACAATTATAGAAGTGTACATTTGTGGTATGAAAGAGGGGAACTCAAGGTGAGAGAGAAAACACAATGATAGAAATGTACATCTGTGGTATAAAATTGAGGATCTCAAAGTGAGACAGAACACACAATGATATAAAAATACATCTGTGGTATAAAAGAGAGGAACTCTTCTTCTTCTTCTTCGTTCATCCGGAGTTTTTTTTCCGGATGAGATTGCGTTGTGCCTGTTTACAGCAGAGCTGCGTTCTTGCGCCGTAAGGCCGACACATCCGACTTCTGCGGGCATTTGTTGACCGGGTTAACCTTCCCGGGGGTTTCTTAGGACGTTTGACTCTCACTGGTGTGGTGTTATCCCCCATCCCAGCTGGTCCATATAGAACAGCCAAAGACATCCTGGTCAGCCCTCAAGGGAAGGCAGCGGCAGACCATGGGCATTCCCCGCCATCCAAGGAGGCTTCCATAATTGCAGAGCCACCACACAGCGCTCTGGTACTGGGCTCACCCAAGGAATCGTCACGTCCTGCACATGGCTGCTTAGCCTCACTTCCGTATATTGGGCCTTCCGTTCACCATAGGCTGTTCTTCCGAAAACCATAAGAATGCAGTGTGCAGATGACATCCACACAGTGAGCTTTCGACTCGGACTTTCCGCGCAATGGATTTGCTATCCGAGCAATATTCCATTTCGTGCCACTGGGACACTTTTTCCACCTTATTTGAAGCCCACACAGTGAGCTTTTGATTCGGACTTTCCACGTAATGGATTTGCTATCCAAGCAATATTCCATTTCGTGCCACTAGGACACTTTTTCCACCTTTTATGAAGCTCACACAGTAAGCTTTTGATTCGGACTTTCCACGTAATGGATTTGCTATCCGAGCAATATTCCATTTCATGCCTCTGGGAGGCTTTTGTAACCGACATACCTGTGGTATGAAGTGTGGCAGTCTGAATACTTCTTCATACACCTTTAAATGTCAACCTGTATGTAGTTAAAGTAAGCTGCGGTCAACTTGAGCTTGTTGATATCTCCATAGAGCTTGTCCTCAAATGAAGCAGGTGTGGGCCAAAATATCTTTCTCTGTTCTGCATATATTGGGCAATCCTGCAGCAAATGTTTTGCTGTCATTTTTCCATTTCGACAATTACATTCATCGTTATCTCCTAATTTTAGTTTATTGAACAAGTGGTATTTCAGCCTGTTATGTCCTGTGCGGAGTCTGAAGATTGCTACTTGTTCTCTTCGGTCGAGTTTGTAATATGCATCATCCTTCTGGTAGCCTGGATGCTCTGATTCCCACTTGGTTTTATAGATGCTTTTTATCAACCTCTTTGCCTCATTGTAAGTTATGTCTATGTCAGGCTGTGGTAGTCGTCCGCCCTCTTTTGCCAGTCTGTCAGCCTCTTCATTTCCAGGTATACTGCAATGTGATGGGATCCACTGTATTACAACTTTTTTGGATTTCTGGCTTAGACCATGGAGTGCTGCTCTTAGGTCAGCTATTTCTGTGCTGTTATTGCTCTTCAGTATTGAGACAGCTGACTTTGCATCTGTGAAGATAGCTATCTGCTTCTCTTTATTTTCCTCCATCAAGAGCATTTCTGCTGCAGTTTTCAGAGCCTCTACCTCTGCTTTGAAGTTACTTGAAAACTTTCCAGTTGCCACTGAATGTGTTTTTGTCACTCCATTTTTTTAAATTTAGGAGAATTCCTCCTCCTCCATTCTCTATTGAATTTTTGGCTGATCCATCTGTATATGCATGGGTCCAATTGCTGCTTGGGTAATGTTCTTTTATGTAGTTTAGGGTTATTTCTCTTCTTTCGGTTTCATGCTGAGTGTTCTTTTTCTCAATACCAGGAATGTTTTCTATCATCTCAGGCAGTTGCTGCTGTCTCCAAGCTGGGAAGTTGTGTCCATAGTAAATGGGCTTGACTGTTGATATGTTAAGTATGGGATCTGCCCTAGTCTTTCGTTTTGCAGTTTCTACAAAGTTGCTACGCTTCAGTCTTCCTTTTCCAAAACCATTAAACCTGTTATACATAGGGTGGTCTGTCAATCTTCTAAACTTTTCTTCTTGTTGCTGGGCTCTGCTATCTCTTCTGTCCTGCATTGGTTGTAAACAAGTGATCTTTTCTAGTTCGTTAATAGGCTTTGTCTTCAGGCTTCCAGTTATGATTCGCATTCCATGGTTTTGGACTCTACTTATTTTGTTAAAGTTTGACTTAGCTGCTGTTGCCCAAGCTGCAATGCCATATTCCAGTACTGGCCTCACTCGTCCAGTATATAGCTTCTTGAGAACTTTCTCATCTGCTCCCATGTTGTACCAGCAAGCTTTTTCATGATTGCCATTCTTTGCCTTGCTCTTGTTCGATTTTTCTCAATCTGTGTTTTACATGTCAGGCGACGATCAAAGGTGACTCCGAGATAGTTTGGATTTTCTTCAAGCCGCAATATTTTTCCATTCAATACCAGCTTAGGTTGCTGAGTTTTATTTGAGAGGGTGAACACTGTGCATGTTGTTTTCTCCTCACTTATCTTCACTAGCCATGATATTGACCAGTCCTCTAGTGCTAATAGGGCTTGCTGTATTCTGCTGTTAGCTGTACTAATATATTCTTCAGATGTCCATATGGCTAGGTCATCTGCAAAGGATGATGTGTGTACTCTGGCTGGAAAATTTTCCGTGATGTCGTTTATATATGCTAGGAATAATGTTGGTGAAAGAACTCCTCCTTGGGGGACACCTTGCTCCAACAGCATCATTTTGCTGCTTTGTCCTTGTACTTTTGTCCTGGCAGTTCTGTTCTCAAGGTAGTGGCTGATCCATTTGTACATTTTCCCACAAACATGCATTTTTTGCAGTTTTACTTTCAGTCCTTCCTTCCATACTTTATCAAATGCTTTTTCTAAATCTATCCAGACCGCTAGTGTGTGCGCTTTCTCTTGGAAGGCATCCTCTATTTCCTGAGCTATATAGGTTATTTGATCTTCAGTGGATCTGTACTTTCTGAATCCTGCTTGGTGTTGTGTTAAGAGTTTGTTTTCTTCCAGATGCCATGTTAGCCTGCCATTGATAAAGCGTTCCATTAATTTTCCTACACAGCTAAGTAGACTGATAGGTCGATAGCCATTTGGTTCTTCCAGGTCTTTTCCTTTCTTTGGGACTGGTATTAGTATAGCTTCCTTCCATGCCTGTGGGACTATTCCCCTCTTCCAGCTGTAATTTAGGACTGCTAGTAGGTTCTTTTTTGCCTTTTTCCCTAGTCCTATTAGCATTTCATTTGTGATTCCATCCTTTCCTGGTGATTTCTTCTTTTTTAGGGTATTCATTGCCTGTTCCATTTCTTCCATTGTTAGATTTGTCATCATATATTCTGCTGCTATCTCTGTATTACTATGATGTATCTGTTTATCTTTGATTGCTTTCGTCTGTTTGGTTGTAATATCAATGTGGTTTGCACTGGCATAGTATTCCATTAGTGCATTTGCAGCCTTTTTTCCTGTAAGCAAGGCATTTCCTTGTTTAATGATTATTTGTTTGTTTCTAGGTCCTTCATTGTTCATGGCTTTCACTAGTTTCCATAGTTTGTTTCCATCCCTGTCAAAGTTCAGGTTTTCTGTTTTTTCCCTCCAACAATCTCTTGTTGTTTGATTTACTGTTCTTTTATATTTTGCTGAGATGGCTGTGAGAGAGATGTTCGCTTCAACTGTTTGTTCTCTCTCTGCTGTCTTCCTGGCATCTTCAACTTTGTCCTCCAAACTTTGTAGTTCTTCAGTCCAGTATGGTTTGTAATTTTTCCTCGCTCCTCTTGAAATGGACTCAGTGGCTGCCTGTATTATCGCTCTGTTTAGACTTTCCACCATTTGCTTCATGTTGCCATATCGTGTATTTATGTTTTCACAAAATTTGTCTGTTAGTGTGGCAAATCTGTCCCAATCTGCTCGTTTGTAATTCAAGCGGGGCAAGGGCTTTTGCTCCTGTGGAACATACTCCATATTCATTACAAGCTTGATTGGTCTGTGGTCACTACCTGCTAATTGGTCCAGCACATGGCGGTCGATTTTGTGGAGGATGTCTCCTGTGCAGAAAGCTAAGTCTGGAGTAGAAGTGGTAATCCATCTTCTGGAGTAGAAGCTCGGTGTGTCATCCGCTTTTTTGAGTAGATGGAGATTTGAGTCTATTTCCCAGTCCTCCACTTCATCTCCTCTTTTGTCAGTATCTGGGTATCCCCATCTTTCTGAACGGCTATTAAAGTCTCCGACAATAATGCAATTTGTGTCAGTTATTTTCATGTTTGAGAGTGTAAGATCCTTATCTGCTGGGCTATAAAGATTGTAAATTCTTATTTTCACGTTCTTTATCATTATATCAACACCTATAATTTCTGTTTGGTTGTCAGAGAGGACAGATACTTCGCTGCAAGGTATTGTATTTCGTGTAAGTATTAGAACTTCTCCTTTATGTCCTTCGCGGTCGAAACGTGTGGCCTGATATCCCCTGACTGAAAATTTGCGCTTGGCGTTAAGGTGTGTCTCTTGAATGCATGCCACATCTATTCTATCTTTATAAAGACGCTGTGTCAGGGATTCTTTCTTGTTATAAACTCCTTCGGCATTCCACTGTAGTATGTTGAGTGTCCTTGGTATTTGGTCAATAGCTCTTAACCTACTCCTCTGTGCCTTGACTCCACAGCACAGGGGAAGGTGACCACCAGTAGTCATGGGTGGACCCCCTCGAGGCAGGGGGCCCGGCACTATCACCGCCTGATGGGACTTCACGGGATTAGCACCATAACGATTAATTTTGATTTGTGACATCATGAATTAAGTTACGTTGCACTTCTTTGTCAAGCCTGTGGCTCAGTACATCCGATTTCGACAAGCATTTATTCGGGATGCTTTCCCTAGCCTTTGACTGTCCCCAGTCTACCTACAAGGCAGCAGGTTTTACGTTGCACTGCTTTGTCAAGCCTGTGGCTCAGTACATCCGATTTTGACAAGCATGTATTCAGGGTGCTTTCCCTAGCCTTTGACTGTCCCCAGTCTACCTACAAGGCAGAAAGTTTGTGTGTCTCTTCGTCTGGTCCCTCTCCCTTGACCTGTCCGACATGGGTCGCCCTACCAGTAGCTGTGCTACCGTCGGCATAGCTCTTGGGGTCATTGGGACGCACAAGCCCCTCTACCTCGTCACGGTGGACACACAGCAGAGGGGATTTGTCGAATCAAAAACACTGTGGGCAAAGGACAGTTAATACATGTAACATGTACCCTTTGGCGACAGGTTGGTACAGAAGTTGTTTAACCGACCCTATTCCGACTACTGACAATGAACAAATATTATTATGTGTCACATGTAACATATACCATTTGGCAACAGTGGGTACAGAAGTTGTCTAACCAATCCTATTCCGATTACTGACAATGAACAAATATCATTGTCACGTGTCACATATAACATTTGGCATCTTGTGTGGTTCTGGCGCGCTAGCCAAGTTAATGGCGAACTGCGCTGGGAACGTTATAAGCACGATTAGACGCAGGTTCACTCCTGAGCTCGCCGCTTGTCAAAATGAGGAACAGATTGGCCACCTATTTTCTCGGGCTCTCTGCTTATAAAATGCGATGGCCTTGTCACATCACAGACTCATAACAGGAAATTGTTCCGGGACAATTTTTGATTATTTATTACGAATGTAAGTCAATAAGTAATTCACAAATGGCTGTAGACAATAACTACACATGATAACAACTTGAAATCAGTTTATTTTTATACATACATTGTCCCTTTATTTCTCAACATAATTTTCACCAACATTGATGCACTTATCCCATCGTTTTATCAGTCTTCCCAAACCGGCTTCATAGAACTGCGTGCTCTGTTTTCTAAACCACGTTTTCACTTCACATTCAACTTCGGCGTCATTCGCGTCCTTGAGAAAAATTGTCTACCCAGCTATGCACCGCTTTACGAGACAAACATTTGTCAGCATAAACAGGAAGCATTTCCTTATGAATGTCCTTTGCAGGCAGTCCTTTTGCCCACAAAAATGTACGACAGCACGTTTCTCTTTGGTTGTACACTCCGTAAGTACAGCCGCCATTTTGTTTATGCGCTGCGCATGCGCATGAGACACCTAGCGCCACCTGACGAACGGGAATATAAAGTTCGATGGTGCTGTCTCCTAATGACACCTGTCATCCCACAGAACTGCATGACTTACTTATTGACTCTCCCTCGTATTATCGTTTGTGGTAGACGTAAGGGTGATCACATGCTGGAACAACGTAGAAGCATTCACAGTTAGTTCGGTATGGGAACAATCTCAGCAGCCTACACTCCGAGACCTGCTTAGATGGACAAAAATGATCGGTAGATGACTCTATTACACTTCTGCGGTGATTAAATAAAGAAAAGGACTCTGTTACACGCTTTAAGGCGCAATAAGCATGTACAGTGAAAATATTTTCAGAAATATAGAAAATATGGAAGGAATCAACATTGGGGGAGGATAATCAATTACATTAGATATGCAGATGATACAGTCTTGATTGCAAAGACAATGAACTGGACCTGCAACATTTAGTAGATGCGGTTGTTGCACACAGTGAACAACTAGGGTTAGAACTAAATAGTAACAAGACACAGATTATGGTCGTCACTGGGAAGAAGGAAATTCCACAATGTGATATACGAGTAAATGGGCATATTCTTAAGCAAGTGAATCGGTACAGTTATCTCGGCAGTCATAAAATGTGATGGGAGATGCATTGAAGAGATTAGAACAAGAATTGCCATTGCGAAGTTAGCATTTTGAAAGATGAAAAACATACTGACCAATAAAAAGATATCAATTGAAACGAGAAAAATAGTGTTGAAGTGCTACATAGAACTCACACTTTTGTATGGATCGGATGTGAAGCGTGGACAATGGGCAATCAAGCTGAAAAACAACTGATGGCGGTGGAAATGTGGTTTCTGAGGAAAGTGCAAAGAATACTATGGACAGACAGAAAAACCAATGAACAAGCCCTTCAAGAAATAAATGAAGATCATAAACTGATTAGAGACATTAGACGTAGAGTCTAACTATTTTGGGCATGTTATGAGAAGAAATGACTTGGAGAACTTGGTGACAACTGCAAGATCGAAGGGAAGAGACCAAGGGGAAGACCAAGAAGTAAATACTTGGATGGCTTGGCCACGTGGCATGTTCGACACAGGAACACGGAGCTGATCCACGACTCTGGTGATCGAGTGAGATGGCAGAACGTGACCACCCACGCTTATCGGCATGGCACATGATGGATGTTTAAAGATTAATCGGCATTGGTGGGTGATGTGGTCAATATCACATTGGCTACCTTCTCTTCCCAAGACATTTCCTGGTAGCCATTTTAGGTTGGGCCGCCTTGGGAGCCCATGTCAATTTTTAAAAAAATTAATGTCTCGGTGAGAATTCGAACCTACGACCACTAAGCTGGTGTCTAAGCGTCTAGCCACTACACTACCGTGACTGCCTTCTGTGGTCATGCTCACCTGTAACTGCCCACCAGGGAGTCCATTCCGGTTGATGTCGGCCGTTGTGTGACGTGTTTTGGCATCTATGTCAGTGTAGTCCTGACAATGTATCCTTCTTGCAATGTTCAATGAAGACAATCCTCCCTCTGCTACTTCAAAAGCTCATTGCGGTTGACCTCAGTCAACAGCGGCACTGCCGGGACAAAGTACCTGAAGTTCTGATAAAGCCGTTAGTTTGTACTGGCAGTAAATTCGCCATGCTTGCATGGAGCGTGATTGTCGGGAGCCTACCATGCATGCCGCAAGATACGACTAATGGAGGTGGCGTGTTGCCGGCTACAAACATGAACAAGTTTATTCAAGATAAGGGAAACAGTAACTCGGCCAACCGAGCTGGGAGGAATCTGTTTTAGAAGAGGTGTGACGCGATGCAGAGCAAGACGCAAGTAATCGGGTCGCCGATTTATTTCCGTTCGACTATCAAAAACTCCAGAATTGGCACCTGGAATATTACCACTACGTATGGATTTGGAAAGACAATATTAGTGACAGAAATCATGAAATATAAGATTAGAAATGTGAGATTAATCGAAACAATGTGACACGTTTCCAAACACATGGTTATACTCTAAGACACGAAGACTCCCATGGCTTGGCTACACTCTAAGACATGGAGATTCGCGTGTCTTGGTCACACTCTAAGACATGAAGACTCGCATAGCGTAGTCTCACTCTAGGACACGAAGATTCTTGTGGCGCGGTCACACTCTAAGACACGAAGACTCTCATGGTGTAGTCAAACTCTAAGACACGAAGACTCGCATGGCTTGGTCAAACGCTAAGACACGAAGACCCTCATAGCATAGTTACACTCTAAGACACGAAGACCCTCATAGCATAGTCACACTCTAAGACACGAAGACTCGCATGGCTTGGTCACACTCTAAGACACGAAGACTCTCACGGAGTGGTGACACTCTAAACCACGAAGATTCGCATGGCTTTGTCACTCTCTAAGACACGAAGATTCGCATGGCTTTGTCACACTCTAAGACACGAAGATTCGCATGGCTTTGTCACACTCTAAGACACGAAGATTCGCATGGCTTTGTCACACTCTAAGACACGAAGACTCTCAAGGCGTGGTCACACTCTAAGACACGAAGATTCACATGGCTTGGTCACACTCTAAGACATGAAGACTCTCATGGCGTGGTCACACTCTAAGATACGAAGATTCCTGTGGCGCGGCCACACTCTAAGACACGAAGACTTTCATGGTGTGGTCACACTCTAAGACACAAAGACTCTCATGGTGTGGTCACACTCTAAGACACGAAGACTTTCATGGTGTGGTCACACTCTAAGACACAAAGACTTTCATGGTGTGGTCACACTCTAAGACACAAAGACTTTCATGGTGTGGTCACACTCTAAGACACAAAGACTTTCATGGTGTGGTCACACTCTAAGACACGAAGACTTTCATGGTGTGGTCACACTCTAAGACACGAAGACTTTCATGGTGTGGTCACACTCTAAGACACAAAGACTCTCATGGTGTGGTCACACTCTAAGACACGAAGACTTTCATGGTGTGGTCACACTCTAAGACACAAAGACTTTCATGGTGTGGTCACACTCTAAGACACAAAGACTCTCATGGTGTGGTCACACTCTAAGACACGAAGACTTTCATGGCGTGGTCACACTCTAAGACATGAAGGCTCGCATGGCTGGTAACACTCTAAGACACAAAGACTCGCATGGCTGGTCACACTTTAAAACACGAAGACTTTCATGGCTTGGCTATCACTATAACCATAGATGCGATGACAGAGGGCGGTATAAGTAGTGTAAGTGGGGCTCCATCCAGCGTATTTTTGAGGAGGAGGAGGACTATATAAATCAACCATTTATCGATTTCCCACCTCAATTTGAAATCTATTTTTAGCATTTATCGATTTTTCCTCCTCAAAGGGTGATAACTCCTGGTATGATTATTTTAAGTGGGCGGGGTCAAGTGACTCATCAGAGGCGACGTGGTCTAGTGACTCATCATAGGTGGCGTGCGTGGTCAAGTAATTATAGTGTACGACATAAAAAATACAACATAAAACATCAAAAATAAAAAACAAACGACTCAAGTAAGGTACATAATAATGTTAATAAAATATATATAGAAAAAAAAAAAAAAAAAAACCATAGTCAAGTGACCCCTTAAATTATAGGTAAGGGTGTGTGATGATGTGGTCAAGTAATGGTCAAGAGGTGGTCAAGAGGTGGTCAAGCGGTCAAGAGGTGGTCAAGTGACCCCTTAAATTAAAGGGGAAAGTACGTGTAGTGATGTGGTGGTGGTTAAAGTGTCCGATGACGTGGTCAAGCAGTGGTCAAGTGGTGGTCAAGTGGTGGTCAAGTGACGAAATTTTAGTGGAAAGTAGTTGTAATGATATGGTGATGATCGTGAGGTGGTAAATTAGTGGTCAAACAGGGGTCAAGCAGTGGTCAAGTGGTGGTCAAGTGAGGAAAATTTTAGTGGAAAGTAGTTGTAATGATATGGTGATGATTAAAGGGTGGTAAATTAGTGGTCAAGCAGTGGTCAAGCAGTGGTCAAGTGGTGGTCAAGTGAGGAAAATTTTAGTGGAAAGTAGTTGTAATGATATGGTGATGATTAAAGGGTGGTAAATTAGTGGTCAAGCAGTGGTCAAGTAGTGGTCAAGTGGTCGAGTGACCACTTAAATTGTCGGGGAAAGTAGTTGTAATGATATGGTGATGATTAAAGGGTGGTAAATTAGTGGTCAAGAGGTGGTCAAGCGGTGGTCAAGGGGTGGTCAAGTGGTTAAATGACCCCTTAAATTGTTGGGGAGAGTACGTGTAGTGACGTGGTGATGATCAAGAGGTGGTCAAGTGGTGGTCAGGGTGTGGTCAAGTGGTGGTCAAGATGTGGTCAAGTGGTCGAGTGACCCCTTAAATTGTCAGGGAAAGTGAGTGTAGTAAGTTGGTGATGATCGTGAGGTGGTCAAGTAGTGGTCAAGAGGTGGTCAAGGGGTGGTCAAGTGGTTAAATGACCCCCCTAAATTGTATGGGAGGGTACAGTTAGTGATGTGGTGATGATCAAGAGGTGGTCAAGTAGTGGTCAAGGAGTGGTCAAGGGGTGGTCAAGTGGTCAAGTTACCCCTTAAATTGATGGGAAGAGTACGTGTAGTGACACGAAGATGATCAAAATGTAGTAAGTTTCCTGGGG
>JACEFZ010008201.1:0-20993 GCA_014155875.1 Cepaea nemoralis
CCGCGTACCCCCACCCCTTAATAAATTTAAAAAAAAGCTATACCCCAAAAATCATTAAATCGGCCATTTTATTTTTTAAGTTTTCATTTTTCCCCGTATGATATAGTGTATAGCACTACGACACTCTAAAAATCACTAATAGCCGCTACCCACCCCTCACCAACGAATTTCACTAAGCTATACCCGCTAAAATCAATATTATGGCCATTTTTACTTTTTAAGGGTTTTTCATTTGAAACCCGTATGATGATAGTGTATAGGCCCTACGACACTCTACAAAGCACAAATACCGCTCCCCCACCCCTCACCAACGAATTTCACAAAGCTATACGGGCTAAAATCATAATATCGACCTCTGTCTTTTTAAAGGTTTTTTCTTTTTGAAACCCTGTGATGCTAGTTTTTTAAACCCAATCACCTAGCGTCACCCCACGCGCCCACCCCTCGCCACCACCCCGCACCCCGTCGTTATTTTTTTTTTATTTTTTTTATTTTATTTTTTTTTTTAATAATTAATTTAAAAATTTTTATACACCCACTCAATAGTTTCTCCCCTTTAAAACAAAAAATCTTAGAATTATCGCCCTTAGATATCCCAAATATCACCCCTTACCCCCCCAAACTTCATGACCGAGGAGGAGTGAAAATCAGCCGAGGTCAAGGTCAATTGCCGGAGGCTCCGGCAAATGATACCCGAATTGCGCCTCTCCTACTACTTTTATGTCAACATGGGAGCTCAGAGCAATGAAAACAAATCCCCGATGTAGCCATTAACTGAACATTTATTCCTGTATTTCGTCTTAAAGTAACTGATGTCAACCGGCTTCCGTCAGTGGTGTTGTACTTCAGAATCTACTTTCGTCAAAAATATGTAATATAGTCGAGCAATCAGTGGCAACACCTTTCATGTTATTATAATTTAACCGTGGTCGCCATCTCATCAACCATAACATATAAGTAGTTTTGTAAGTGCGTGCATACCTTCATCATCATCAGGCTAGTCAGTCCGACGCCTGGTGTTGATGTCTTTTGATCTTGCTACACCACTGTCCCCTATTATTAGTGACTCTCTCCTTCTTCTTCTTTTGGCCTGCTGCTTGTGTGGTGAAGCGTTGTAGAGAGGTGGCATACGTATTTCTGTATTTCGCTTGTCTTGTTACTTGTATTAATGTCTTAATTGACGTCTTCGATGTCTCTTTTACTTCAACTCTTTTTGGTCGTTCTCTCGCCTTGATCTCGTTGTTATCACGCTGATCTTGTTCGATTCTAACTAAATGTCCGAACCATTTATTTCTTGGTGTTCTATAAAGTCAATAATATGTGTTATGCATACACTTGTTTTAGTTTCTCATTTGTCTCGCTGTCTTTTCTTGTTTTTCCAACTGTTTTTCTAATGCATCTCATCTCACATGATGTGATTTTACGCCTATGTGTTTCTAGAACTGTCCTTGTTTGGTTTGGAAGCGCGGCGTTGGGACGAATAAAGCATCTGTCAGCTTCTTTTTTGCATTCATGTTGATAGCTGAATGGTTTAGAATAGGTGCTATTTGAAAGTTAATGTTGTTTGCTTTCTGTATTCTTGCTTGTATTCCTCTATCTAGAATTTCATACTGCCGAGATACGTGTACTCTCTAGCTCAGTGTTTCCCAACCTTTTTTGTGCTATGCCCCACCTAAGCCTTTCTAAAATTCTTATGCCCCCCCCCCCCCACCCACCTAACATATACATTATTTTTAATATTCAAAAATTGAAATGTTCACTACAGAAACCTGAATGATAGGTTTTAGGAAGAAATCAATAGGAAATTATTGAGCAAACACAGTAAGTAAATTTTCAAAACATATAATAGAGAACTGAAATTCAAGTACAAAATAATTTTAATGAAGATTTTTCTATATTATTTTAATTGTTAGTAATTATTTATTATTTAAATTTAGTGATATCCTTGCGCTTAATCCTTGCTGCAAAGAGATTTTATGTCAGGTTCCAATTTAGTTAACTTCAGTCTCAAGTCTGCCCGTTTTCTTTATATCCAGCCGATTTCTTCCATTTTCGAATTTCCCCCCTTAACAATCGAATTGCCGCGCTTCCCCCCCCCCCCCCCCCCCTCACGTGGGGCGTGGGCCCCACGTTGGGAAACACTGCTCTAGCTGTTTTAATGAATTTCATTTATATTTACTTTACATTGCATTACTGTTCGTCAAATTGTCATAAATTAATGTCTTTTCGATATTAATCTTCATATCACAATTCTGACAGTAAATGTCAAAGCAATTTATATGGAGATGAAGAGCCGCATTGTTTTCATACAGTAAACTCTTGTCGTCAGCTCATTTAAACGCCCTGGTTGGGGATTTTCTTCTTTAGTATTCTTACCCACGTAGGTGATGAACAACAATGGTGATAAAACACATCCCTGTCTGACGTCTGATGTTACATGAAACCAGTTTGTCATGTCGGCATTTGCTCTTACGGAACATTCATTGTTTTGATACACAACCCTGATGCCATCCAGTACAACTGGTACTTTGCCATCTTGACAGACGCTAATTTGCTACATTGTGTTTCAAAACAAAAGGCATAATAACTTCACCACAAAATAAAGCCTAGGCTGAATTGTAGAGACTAGAATTGTGTTTTGCCCATACAGCATAATCCCTCTCTCGGCCTGCCTAGTTTACTCTAGAGTAAAGGTAACACCAATACATCTGGATCACAACAAGCTGCAGAAGCTGCCAGATCAGCAAAGCCATGCTCTAACTGTTCGTCTGTCGGAGCTTCGATCCTTGACCAGTTCCCGACCAAGGCTAGGGCCCGGTCTACCCTGCTATGACATTTAGTTTTTAGGTTGCAGTTCCTCGCACCAAGAAATGGCTTGTCCCTCCGAATTGCGCTTCTCCGTCCGAAGCCGTTGACACAATGTGAGGTGTCTGGTTTGGTGAGCGCTTGCCAACTTTAGGTATTAGCAGAAAGCAAGTAGTACTACTGCTATAGGTACCTCAATCGTATCTAAGACCTGGTTTGATACGAATTCTGTCCGTATTCCATATTTGTAGGTTCATGTGTATGATAGACATAACTAATGAAGACACTTTTTTGGAGTGTCTAGTTGGTCATGCGTCGAAGTACACTTGTTTCTGCAGTGAGGCGCTGTCGCCATTTGGAGGTGACAGGTTCGAATCCCGTTCGGTATCTATAGCTTTCAAATTTTATGTTGTCTTGTGCGTCCTCTAGTTTCCTTTAGTTTCCACTTCTTTCTTCTCCTTCTGTGAGTGCCAAACAATACTACGTGTGTTTATTTATGTAACATTCTTCCATAAAGGTACAATCACAGCTCTTTGCCATTCTTGTAGTACTTTTCTCTCTTACCTTGTCTAGTTAAATATGTCTGTTAAAAATTTGATCCCTACCGCCTGGCATGCTTTAATGGTTTCAACTTTAATATTATCAATGACTGTAGCTTGTTGTTGGGGCTTTTTAATCGCCCCTGTCACATCTTGTTCTAAGATATTTCGTTCACTAAATCTTATATAGGAAGGATTTCATAGAATCGTCGCTGTATTCATTGATCTTTAAAATTGCTCTCCGTCTGGGTGCATGGACGTCAGAGCCACATATTTTAACCCCGGAACTGCCACAGGGATCCGCAATCTCACCGGTGGTCTTAAACGTGTATACGAGCAAGATTGTAAACCTAGAAGCACGAGGGGTTGGAAGGATACTAACATATGCAGATGATATTCTTGCATATAGGCAGGGGAGAGATAGGGAGCAAACAGCCCAGGAGCTACAGGCGACAGTAGACAAATTGATTGATTGTTGTACTGAAATGAGTGCTGTCATCCACCAGGAAAAGGCAGCTGTTTTGTGGTGCTCTCTGGACAACAGGATTGTGAGAGATGATGTCCCAAGCCTCAAGATAGATGGTAGAAGCGTCAACAGAGAGAACAAACTGAAGTATCTGGAAATCATATTTGACAGGAGCCTGTCCTTCAAGGACCATGTGTAGACGATTGTGACAAGATCTCAAAGGAGACTCAATGCACTTAAAACTATGGCTGAAATTTACACAGAGCAGAGAATGCTTATCACACTATACCAGCACTTGATCCTCTCAGTGATTGATTATGGACTAGGACTGCTCATTGTCTCAAAGAGTCAGCTGGTGAAGTTAGAGCGCATACAGAACGAAGCTATGCGGGTCATTCTGGGATGCACTAGAGACACCCCAGTAGTGTTTATGCGTTACATCCTTGGTCTGCCGACTGTTGCTGGTAGGCTCAAGGTGATGCAGGCGAAAGCATACCTCAGAGTAGCTGCAGACACAGACCACCCACTGCATGAGGCGCTGGACGCAGTTAAGGGTCAGCGACTGGTAAGAGGGAAATCATGGATGGCTCAGGCGGAGGATACGATCAGACAGGCGTGCATCTTGGAGAAAATTAGGCGAGAAGAGGAGTGGGTCAGAGTGCCAGCGGAGCAGTCAGATTGTGCAGAGTTATAATCACATTCTGCTGCCAAATCGCGCGCAGTTGTGTTTCAAACGAGAGTATACGGGATCACGAACCGAATCCGTAAACTCTACGCCACGGAAACCTGCACTTCTAGTAGTACTAGACTGATTTTTGCGTGTGGATTAGCTTTCCCTATTACCAGTGTCCCTCGCCGTTTGGCGAACCTACTCCGACGTCTGAGGTACTTGTAATGTACGTCCACAAGTCAAGGACGAGAAGTCAATATTTTTGCCCAATTGACTGGTGTATTGGTTGAACCCGCTACCTCGACATCAGCACACCGGATGTTTTAGAACGAGCACTTTTATACATTCGGAAATGATGATCTCTTGACTGTATCGCCAATGTTTTTACTTAGCAGTGGGTGAATGAGAAATCCGACTCGTATGTATAATGTTGTCCTGTGTTCCCTCCACTTCATCTTAGAATGTAATATTTGTGTATTTCTTTCACATTCTGTCCCCTTTTTGGATAGTTCAACAGTCCTAGTACTATATTGTTGTGTGTTTTTATAAATGTTACAAGTTTTTCTTTTTGTCAAAATTCACAGGTAGCCTTCCTACTTCTCACCACTGCGTTATTCTGAACCCCAGTAACAAATGCTAGTTAGTTAGTTAGTCGACAGATCATCCTCGTTGCACATCGAACCATTCAGTCCATAAGTGCTCGGATCCCCTCCTCAGCAAATCCCGCAGCGTGTAGCGGCTAACGACGCCAGTTCTGTGTTGGTTTATCAATCTTCTTTGGCTTCCTGCGTAGTGTTCTTGTTTGGCCACCCCTCTTTTAATTTGCTGCTCCCGCAGTCTGGCCATTGTTGTAGATTCCCAGTCATCACTTGGTTCTTGCAAAAGTCTCACTTCTCGTAGAGCATTCAGAATGTCAGCCTGGTCCATGGCGCGTCCGCCCTCCACAGTAGCCTCACCTGCGAGCTTGTCAGCCCGCTCATTTCCTTGTACTCCCGCATGACCTGGCACGAAGATGAAACTAATCTTTGCCAGCCGAGACCGCTTCAGAGGCAGCAACCATTCTCTTCGGATCGACCCCTCCTCTATCCTCTTGATCATGTTCATTGAGTCGCTAAGGAAACAAGCCCCAGTGAATGTCTGTGTCTCGAGCCATGTTATTGCTTTACTTACTGCCATGACTTCCATGGTCAGGCTACTTGTGGTTTCAGTGAAAGCACCAGAGTCCTCCTTCACAATTCTCCCTCCGGCCCGAGCTGTAAAGGCCCATGAGCTTCTCACATGTCGGACGACCGACCCATCTGTGTAGATGACCGCGTCACCGTCTAGCGAATTCTCGAAAATCAACGCTTGTACTTCAGCCTCAACAGCAGCCGGATTTTCTTGTCTGCATTTTCTATCTAGTTGGATGCAAACTGAAAAGGATGTGCAGAAGTCTGTTGGCACTTGCACCCACTCCTCGCCAGGTTCTAAGTCCTCAAGTGAACACACCTGTTGAAGAATGTCTTCGGCTTGACCCATCCACGACCGTCCTCTTTTTAACCTGCTGCCCTTCACCTTCCTAATTTCACTATGCAGTGGATGTTGTGTGTTTGCGTTAATTCTGAGGTAGGCGCGTGCCCTGCAAACTTGTATTCTCTCTTCAATGGTTGGAAAATCAAGAAGGTAGCGCATCGCCCTGCATGCTGTATCTCTTGTACATCCAAGAATAATGCGCATTAGCTTCATTCTGTATCCTTTCCATCCTTTCTATCTGCTTATGGCTGAGAGTCAGGATTGCCATTGCATACTCCAAAACAGACATGACCAGCCCCTCGTACAGAAGACATAGATGGCGCTGCTCACAGTTTGCTGCCGCCATCACCCGCATCGCTGCCAAACCCCGCTTGGCCTTTGTTATCACCTGGTCTATGTGCACATTATAAGCAAGGCTTCGATCAAACCGTATTCCCAGGTAATTCATTGCCTGCGTTCTTTCCACCGTCTCTGAACACAGCATTACAGTTGGTGTTGGATTGTTGACAATATGATTATTCAAAGAGAACCAAGTCACTGTAACAAATGCTAGCCTGTGTGATGTATCTTGGGCGGCCTCTATTTCTCTTCTCTTGAATGTTGCCCTCCATAGAACACACAATTAAAATATGTTAAATTATTTGGCTTTACTAACATTTACAGTATGCTGTGAACGATGCACAGATAAACAAAGACATGTGGAAGAAGTGCCTTGTTTCCGTTGCTTCGTGGCCCGTTTTTTTTTAATGATGATAATGTTTCCGACATTTCGTAATTTACGTGATAAATATCCAGTTTCTAAGGTTTGGTCGACTCACAAAACTCCTGCCTAAATGGGTATTTGAACTCACAACCATCGCCCCGGAAGATGAGTGCACTAGCGACAACGCTACTGCGGCCCTTTTCTAACCAAAACTCATAGGCCATCTGGTGGAATACAAATTAAGCCCCGCCTTGATAGAAATATTACATTTTGTGTTATGCTATGAGAAGAAATAAACTAGAGAACTGGCAAGACAGAGGGGAAAAGAAGACGGTGAAGGCAGAGAAATAAATATCTGGGTGGCTTGATCACATGGCATGGTCGGGACAAGAACACAGTGCTGATCCACGACTCTGGTGATCGTGTAAGATGGACGAAACATGACCGACCACGTTTACCGGCATGGCACATGATGATGCGGATGATAGAAGTAGCGATAATATGGTGACTAACAGGAAAGCATCAACATGGTAATCACAGCTGTGGTAGAAGCCAGATTGGCATTACACTGCTGTCCCCTCACGCATGTTGTCAAGGGCTATATTTGAGATTGGACCCGACAATGCATGATTACAGACAAACATTGTTTGCTTTGATATTTTTAGTCTACAAAGCATGATTGCAGTTAGTGCAAACTAAAGACGTAGACATTTCAGTCTGTTTTGTCCTGTTCGAATTTGAAGAAAAAAAAAAATATGTGTTATTTTTGTACGTGATCAGGATGACTTATGTGCATTATGCCCGATTTGTCTATAATCTGTGTGTGTCTGTCTGCCTGTATAGTGTGTGTTTATCTGTGTCTATCGTGAGTTATTCTCTAATATATGTTATCTCTGTCTACGTGTCCAGAATGATCCCCTCTAAAATGCACTTCTGAATCGTAGACATACATTCACTTCCCCTAACCAGTTTGTAGGTGAAATTGCATAATGTGAGACTGTCATGTTATGAGAAGAAATTAATTGGAGAACTTGGTGACAACTGGCAAGCTCGAAGAGAAGAGACCAAGGGGAAGACCGAGAAGTAAATACTTGGATGGCTTGGCCACATGGCATGGTCGAGACAGGAACACGGAGCTGACCCACGACTCTGGTGATCGAGTGAGATTGCAGAACATGACCGCCCACGCTTACCGGCATGGCACATGATGGATGGATGGAGACTGTTACATTTTATATTGTCAAGATTCCATCTTGGGTTGTGGTAACTTAATACAATGTTTAGTAAGTTCAGTCAAGAACCGACATCATTGCTCTCGAGGCATACCAATAAGCGCTCAATCATGATCTTTAACAGCCAGCGAAGAGTTCTAATGGTACTAATGGTGCTCTTTGCATTCTGATTATATGTCCACCTGGCTTTACCTCTGATGGACGACTGTCGACCAGATCCCCTCTAACCTCCCCTTGCTGCTGCATTCTTTCTAGACCATGATAGTCTATCTTTTCTGCAGCATTATTCGCGTGCTTCCAAAGGGCCTTCACCACATAACCCTTTAATGATGCGGCACCAGCCAATCTGTCTGCCTGTTCATTTCCAACAGCACCAGAGTGTTCTGAAGAAAATATGCAGCGGATTCTCACAACCCATGACCTCTGGATTGATGCCATTCTGCACGAAGTATGCCAAACTTCACCTTTGTCACCATGCTTTGTGAATCAGTTACAATCACAACATGCCTATTCAGTTTGTTCTCCAACCAGCTGAAAGCTGTAGTAACCGCTTCCATCTCCATTCTCAAACTTGAGGTTGTGTTGTCATTTACCAAGCTCACCATTACTAAACATTGGCCAGTTGGTATTGCTATGAGTCTCCAGGCACGTTTTGTTGCCTCTTAACACAGAGTCATCGGTATAGATAATCACATAGCCGAGACGAGACTAGTCATGAGTTAATTGCTGAATTTCTACAGTGTCTGCGTGGCGTGTCTTCTCAACGTGAATGCTCAATTGAACAAATCTACTTCTACTTTTATTTCAGCCGGTAGGGTGGCACTAGTAGTAGACACCTTGCAGTCTTGACAGACCAAAGTATGTGAGTGGAATGTGGCCAATATTCCATCACAATGTCTGGGCAGAGCTTCAGAGAATCATGTGATGCCCAAACGACATGATCTCTCTCTCGGCCTAGTCTTGTGTATTCCAGAGGAATGGGTAACCAATACGTCTGGCACAAGGTAGGCTGCAGACGCTGGCGGCTCAGCGTCAATCCACCGAGACCTCACCACCACGAGCCGGTGGCGAGTTATGGCCAGACCCTGACACCCAAGGGACCCGGCTTAGAGGCGTTCAGCCATGTCCCCCAGGTGAGGGCCTTGTACGAGCCCGAACCATGAGGGCGCGCACATCTGTCAATCACAAGTGTCCGAACCTGTGTAAAGCGTGCACTATCGTCAGACTCCCCACCTGACTTATAGCGGTCCCCGCGACCAGCGGGAATAGGCCCGCTATAGCTACCGCAGGAGATATTGCCTGTCTATTTGCGAGCAAATCTCCCATACTTCCACTGTGCGGATCTCGCGACCAGCGAGAATAGGCCCGCCGGAGATTATGCTCGTCTGTTGCGAACAAATCTCTACCGAGAGACTGAATAAGTAACGACTTTGTGAAGACACATGAAGGCTGTAGCATAGGTCGGAGCGCAAGCGCAATTGAGGGTGGCACTAGAGATAGTGAAACACACAGTTTCATAAATCCCCTCACACCGCTTCGACAGTTCGGAGTCAGCTGCGAGCGATTTGGAAGCAGACCGCTTTGCGTTGATTTCGATCGTATGAAGCGTCCGGCCATCAGAAAGCAATGGCAAACCACAAAACTAACCATCCATCCATCATGTGCCATGCCGATAAGCGTTGGAGGTCATGTTTCCCCCATCTCACTCGATCACCAGAGTCGTGGATCAGTTCAGTGTTTCTGTCTCGACCATGCCACGTGGCCAAGCCATCCAGGTATTTACTTTTCGGTCATCCCTTTGGTCTGTTCCCTTCGATCTTGCCATTTGTCACTAAGTGTCAAATTCATTTCATCTCATAACATGCCCAAAAATGTTGACTGTCTACGTCTAATTTCTCTAATCAGTTTACGATCTTCATTTGTTTCTTGAAGGACTTGTTCATTTGTGTTTCTGTCTGTCCATGGTATTCTTTGCATTTTGCTCAGAAACCTCATTTCCACAGCCATCAGATGTTTTTCAGCTTGTCTGCTCATTGTCCACGCTTCCTATCCATACACAAGTACAGGTTCTATGTAGCATCTCAACACTCTTTTTCTCGTTTCATAACTTTTTATTGGTCAGTATGTTTTTCATCTTGCAAAAGGCTACCTTCGCAATGACAATTCTTGTTCTAATCTCTTCAAGGCATCTCCCATCTGATGTTATGACTGTTCCGAGATAACTGTATAGACCACTTGTTTAAGTATATGCCCATTTACTTTTATATTACTTTATGGTATTTCCTTCTTCCCAGTGACGACAATAATCTGTGTCTTTTTTTTTCTTTTTTTTTGTATATCCTTTACAGGCATCGCTGTCAACACCAGCATCTTTCAGCTGTATGTTGAATTCTTGGCAAGATTACGCTCAGTAGTTTGCCATTGCTTTCTGAGCGGCCGGCTCACATACCCCGTAAGTTACCGATGCGATTTGAACCACTGCTGATTCTCACCGTCATCACGTCACCGACGAGAGTATACGAGATTACGGAGAAAAGTCATAACCTCTAAGCCACAAAGCCGGCCTGTGTCTTCTTACAATTCAATTATAACCCTAGTTGTTCATTGTGTGCAACAACCGTATCTACTAAATGTCCTGTTCATTATCTGCAGTCAAGACTGTATCATATCTAATGTTATTGATGTTTCGTCCTGTCATGATTTCACTGTGTATCAACCAGATAATGACAATACAGACGGTCATCTTCATGGCCTGTGTGCAAAGCCACATTTGGTTTTAACCAGGACAGAAAAACCAATAAAGTCTGAATGCACAGCTGCAGTTGTTGACAACTAATGGCAGGTAGATCAAAGACACCGCTAACCTTGAGAAGCCTCCAACATCAAACAGGAAAATCGTCTTTGACAGTCCCCACAAGACGGGAAATTGTAGGCATATGTTGAAAAAAGGGGGAGGCGACTTGTGCATGGATTGTCCAAAAGGGGAGATAATCTACTCTTGTGACATTGATTAAACCCAAGGGAGAGAATTTATTCAGAAATGGATAATCTGCACTTGAACCACTTTTGTTAACATCAAAAGAACGTCACGTGGCCACTCAAGGCTGTTGGGTAAAAACATGCTTTGTTTACAAGGAGTGTAACTCTGAGGATTGACTTGCACGGACGTGTTTGTCCCTGCAGTGGATTTAAAAAATATCTACCGTGTGCGGAAATTAATTAGATTTAATTGTACACGTGCCTGTCATGGCAAAATGTAGATGTGATTTCGAAGACACTGCTGTGTTGTGCTTAAGGTTCCTTTAGGTCACTCAAGTCACTGAGAATGGAGACCTTGGTGCAGGCAGTTGGTCAACATCTTTTGCACTTAGCCCATGATAAAAAGGGTTTACGGGAACAAGCATAAGAGGGATTATCAAACGTCACACTTTAACAGAATACAAGAAATTGTTTTTCTCCGCACCATTTTGGAGGAAGACCAATCGTCAAATTAATGTTTCAAACATCACTTGGGAACAGAATAGTAGAAAGTGAATTTCTTTTACACCACCTGGGAAAAGGACCAGTGGGCAGTATGTTTTACACGACAGGTGAACAAACAAAGAGATACAGTTATTCCCCATCACATGGGAATAAATCAGTATAAACTGATTAGGAAGTTAGTATAACAATGGTCTTGTGAACAGTAGACACTTGAGACAGGAAGTACATTTATTTCAAAAAACAGTATGTTCGTGTCCTCACTAGACAAGGGTGTTATAAGTATAAGAACACATTAAACATATACTAACTGAGTGATCCAGACAGGATTTAGGGTCGGACTGTGACTAGTTCTTTTGAGTGATCAAACAGCCACCGGTGGAAATCTACATCTAGCAGGATGGACACATACCTGGGTGAGGTCATCGTGGAATGAATGAGGATATGGTGTGATCCTTTCTGTGATGATAGGGCTGGGCTCTTCAGCTACCTGGTCTATGTCCACACCCAATAGAAATATTCGACACACATTCTACACTTTACACCACACACACTTCTCACACCTATACTCTTGGTTTAATAAATTATTTTGTATTTATTTGTTAAAGCTTGAGTTGTGGAGTATGTTATGTTGGGGAAAAGTGAGAGGGGGCATGATACAAGGGTGAGTGAGAGTACGAAAGAGGTGTTTGCAGACCGACGGAGTTTTGTGGACGGAGTCTGGTGGTTTCTCTAGGACAATAATATTGGGGTAATAAAAATGTAGTGTTGATTCCCCACACTCCAGGGACAACACGAAAGTAAGTAAGGAAGACTTACGACATTTATTGGGGGCTCGTCCGGGATCTTTGGACTGGGGGATCTCTCGTAAACGTGATCTTTGGATCGTGGGATCTCTCGTAGACGGGATCTTTTGACAGCGGGATCCTCTGACAACGGGTTCTTTAGACACCGGATCCTTTGTTAAAAGACGGAGATATTGTTAGTGAGAGAATCCAGCTAGAGTGAATGTGGATAGGGGTTAGGATACATATCTTACCTGTTCACACTTCACACGTCTGCATAGGTCTGTGGTCCTGATTCTGCTCTTGTCACTGAGTGATTGTGTTGTGCTGTGCTGTGTGGTATTTAAGAATATAGATTGACTGTAATTGTTCATTACCAATATATTTCTTTTAGAGATAATCTATACTCTGTCTGCTGACTTACCTCTCTGAAAATGGCCACTCCTAAATTAACTGAGGCAGAACTAAAGGCAAAGGGGGAAGAAATGGGATTGTCTGGTTCTGCACTAACAGATTACGTACAGGAGGTGGAGAGGGAGTAGCGTCAAGCAGAAAGGGAAGATCGAAAGGCGGAGTTGGAATTGAGAAGGATGGAGTTAGAACAAGCTGCTAAGAAATTGGAAGCAGAGCAAGCCATGAGAAGGCTGGAAATTGAAGCTGAGCAGGCAGCTAAGAATCGGGAAGCTGAACAAGAAGCTCGGAAAAGGGAGCACGAGTACAGGATGAGGGAACTTGAGTTGAAGAGACAATCTAATGGGGAAACTGAGGGTGCAGTTGGAGGTTCCTCAGTCCCAGGCTCAACTTCAGCAGATGGACATAGTTACCAAGCTATGAAGTTTCCTCTAGCAATCTACGAGGAGGACAAGGAGAAGATTGACCAGTACCTACAACGCTTCGAGGCCATGTCCGTGGCTATGGGTCTGGAGCGTAACAAATGGAATCTCAAGCTATCCCAGGGATTACGCGGGACCGGCTATGATGTTTATTCCCGCCTGCCTCCAGGACATGAGAACAATTATGACGAGTTGAAGACGGCTCTGCTGACACGATTCGAGGTTACGTCACACACCTACCGGAAAAAAATTTCGTGCAGCGAAACGAGAACCGGGAGAGTTGTTTGCCGCTTACAGTTTGCGTCTAAAGTCCTATCTCCACAAGTGGATGGATTTGGCTGGGTTCGCACATGACTACGAGAGTCTGGAAGAGCTCATGGTGGTCGACCAGCTGAAGAAGCAAATGTCGAAACCTCTCAGGACATTCCTAGGAGAACAAGGAGCGGAACGTATTGACCTCGTGACAAAATTAGCAGAACGGTCGTCGAGGTACATGGGGAGGCCGGGGAAAACCTTCCCACCAACACCAAAAGTCAGGAGAAACATGACAAGAAGAAAGCCAAAAGCTCAGGAACAAAAAAGGGGGAACCTTGTGTGCAAAAATCAGAGGATAGTTCAGAGAAGACGAAGGAGGGAAGCAAGAGCTCTTCGAGCTCTACACCAAAACGACAGTGGTCGGAGAAGTGGTGTTCAATTTGTAAGTCACCCACTCACAATACGAGGGACTGCAAATCGAAGGCTAAGAGCCCTCACTTCGCAGCATGTCAAGTGACTTCCAAGGAGGTTGTCACGGAAAATGCCAAAGTCAGCAAGAAGGCTCGCCATCAGGAGAGCTCACTCAAGGCCGGTACTAGAAATCTAGGACAGGGAAATGGTGCAACCAATGCAAGTCAAACACGCACAATGCTATTGACTGCAGGGAAGAGTCAGGAGATTCTCAATTCGTTATGTGCCCCAGGAGACCTAAGGTGGAGCCCACTGAACAGGTCGAGGCCGATGAAGAGACTCCAGACCAGGAAAACCACCTGTAGAGGAATTGGTAGAGGTTAACGGTCGTCAAGTGGAGTGTTTGTACGACACAGGCCTGGACGGGGAGGCCGTGATTTCCGCGGATCTGGTACACCCAGAACAATTCACAGGTGAGACCATGGAAATACAGCCTGCACAGAAGAGTGCTGTAGCATGAAGTTGCCCATTGCTAACGTGGAGATTCGGTCAAGATATGTCACCGGCACAATCAAGGCTGCTGTATTGACCGATCCCATTTTCCCAGTAATCCTTGGTTGCCGGTATGTCCTTTCTGAGAATGCCAGGGAGCCAATCCATATGGGAGCAATACAGACTCGCTCTCAGACGAGAACGGACAGAGGCAGAAGCAATTGTGACTAACCCACTGCCGGGGGAGCTACGAACTGCCCAGAGTGAGGATGATACTTTGCGTCCTTGCTACAAAAAGCTGCAGAAAAGTGCTGATCCACCAGGACGGGGTCAGTACTACATGAAGAACAGGATACTCTACAGGAGAGCAGGAAGGGGAAACAACCTATACGGTCAGTTGGTCGTTCCGAAAGCTCACCGGTCCCAGATTCTTCATATGGGGCATACCATCTCCTTTAGTGGACACATGGGTATTGCCGCCACCATGCAGCGGATTTCCTGCCACTACTATTGGCCGGGAATGACAGAGGATGTGCATCGTATGTGAAGTCATGCCCTGAGTGCCAGAGGGTGGCACGAAACACTGGACAGCACCGGTGGTCCTTGGGTGAGATGCCCATTATGAACTCTCCTTTCGAGAGGGTAGCCATCGATATCGTGGGTCCACTTCCCAGGACTAGGAAGAGGAACATGTATATACTCACAATGGTGGATTGCTGTACAATGTGGGGTGAAGCCATACCGTTGACCACGATTGACTCGAAACGAGTGGCGGATGCACTGATGGAGGCCTTTACCAAGATTAAGGCTTTCCAGATCAAATTCTGACGGACAATGGGTCCCAGTTTTTTGGAAAACTCATGGAGGAGGTATTTAGAGTGTTTCACTCTAACCACATACATACCAGCCCTTACCATCCTCAAGCCAATGGACAAGTAGAGCCTTTCAACGGCACGTTGATGACAATGCTCAGGAAACTGGCGCAGGAAAAAACTGAGAGGTGGGATGAATATATCCCAGCAGCACTCTTTGCCTATCGGGAAGTTCCTCATGGCTCACAGGACTACCACCCGCTACGTTGCTGTTTGGTCGTCCAATTAGAGGACCGTTGGAAGCCATGTTGAGGAGTTGGACTGAAGAGGGGACGTCAGAAGAAGTGATCTCTTCCTATAAATACGTGGAGGAACTAAAGAAAAACTCCACAAAGGATGGACTCTGGCAAATCAAACTTGAAAAAGGCCATGGAAAAGACATGCGGCTTACTACACCGTAGGTCTAAAGACAGATCTCTAGAGGTGGGAGACACAGTTTTGTTGCTACTCCCAACGGGAAACAACAAACTGGAGATAGGTTGGCAAGGACCATTTCCCGTGGAAAGGGTGATATCCAGAACCAACTATCAGATCCGGATCCGGGGAAAGTCGAAGATTTTCCATATCAATCTCTTGCGGAAATACGAAGAGAGACCCGGAGAAAAAGCATCTCACCTCATGGCAATGGCCAGTTGCAGTGGAGACAGAAGTGGGAACCAGCGAGGGCAGGGAATATCCCCTGGTACACCAGGAAACCTACAAGGATGTGCAGGTGAACCCTGATCTGACCTCCCAGGAGAGGGAAAAGATCACCCAGGTTCTCAGGTCTCATAAGGAGATACTGACTGATAAACCAGGACGAACGAGGTTGGTGGAGTTCGAGATGACGTTGACCACACAGGAGCCTGTTCGCCAAAAGGTTTACCCAGTGCCCTTCTCTAAAGAAAAGGCCCTGGAGGAGGAAATACAAAAAACTGCTGGAGGATGACGTGATTGCACCATCCACATCCCCATACAATGCGGGGGTAGTTTTGTTACGGAAACCAAGTGGAGAACACCGGTTGTGTATAGACTACCGACTTCTGAACAGTCATACACAATTTCAGGTGGAACCTTTGCCGAATCCAACGCAGTTATTCGCTAGGCTCCATAAGGCTCGGTACTTTTCAAAGGTGCTGAGTCGGGAGTACTATCAGATACCAGTCAAATCGGAGATTCGACCACTGTTGGCTTTCAGTACACCAAGTGGACACTACGAATTCAAGGTCATGCCCTTTGGACTCAGCAATGCACCTAGTGTGTTTACACGTATGATGAGGACTTTACTAGATCCTTTACAGGATCCGGCCATCATCTCCTTCATGGATGATATTCTGATTTCCAGTGACCGATTGGATGACCATTTGCAATCCTTGGAGAGAGTGTTTAATAGACTCAAGAAGCAGGGCTTACCGCTCGTCCAACCAAGTGCATGATTGGTTACCAGACTCTGAGAATTTCTAGGTCACACCATCACTCCAGGACACATTGTCCCAGAAGAGAAGAACCTGGAGAAAATCAGAAATGCCCAAGGCCAAAAAACGAAGAAGGACGTGCGATCTTTTCTCTCGTTGTGTGGATTCTACCAGAAAGTTATCCCACATTTCACTGAACTGGGAGCTCCATTGACGGAAACCTTGAAAAAGGGATTCCCGGACCAAATCATTTGGACACCAGAATGTGAGACTGCCTATAGTCAGTTAAGGAGGCCTTGGTCAGCAAACCTGTATTACAACTCCCGAACCTTTCCAAACCATTTGTGTTGAGAACTGATGCAAGTGGGATTGGGATTGGGGCAGCTTTGTTACAGGAAGGGAAAGGACGATGCTTCGGTTTTGAAATCTGTGGCATACGCAAGCAAGAAGCTACTCCAGGCTGAGAGGAATTATTCGACCGTCGAGAGAGAGTGCTTGTCTCTCGTATGGGCCGTGCAAAAATTCCAGCCCTATTTGTATGGAGTTAAGTTTCGGGGTCCAGTCAGATCATCAGCCCCTGATGTTTCTGGCTACTTCTCAGAAGCTCAACGCCCGTTTGATGCGGTGGTCGTTTGTTACTTCAACACTACAATTTCACAGTGGAGTATATTCCTGGGAAGGACAATGTTGGAGCGGACTTCTTATCAAGACACCCAGCTCCTGAAGAAGAGGAATGAATCATCTGGATTGAATTCACAGTGGAGAAGAGTGAGATGGACTACTCTCTTAAGAGTAGACTATGTCATGATTTCACTGTGTATCAACCAGATAATGACAATACAGACGGTCATCTTCATATCCTGTGTGCAAAGCCACATTTGGTTTTAACCAGGACAGAAAAACCAATAAAGTCTGAATGCACAGCTGCATTGTTGACAACTAATGGCAGGTAGATCAAAGACACCGCTAACCTTGAGAAGCCTCCAACATCAAACAGGAAAATCGTCTTTGACAGTCCCCACAAGACGGGAAATTGTAGGCATATGTTGAAAAAAGGGGGAGGCGACTTGTGCATGGATTGTCCAAAAGGGGAGATAATCTACTCTTGTGACATTGATTAAAGCCCAAGGGAGAGAATTTATTCAGAAATGGATAATCTGCCCTTGAACCACTTTTGTAACATCAAAGAACGTCACGTGGCCACTCAGGCTGTTGGTAAAAACATGCTTTGTTTACAAGGAGTGTAACTCTGAGGATTGACTTGCACGGACGTGTTTGTCCCTGCAGTGGATTTAAAAAATATCTACCGTGTGCGGAAATTAATTAGATTTAATTGTACACGTGCCTGTCATGGCAAAATGTAGATGTGATTTCGAAGACACTGCTGTGTTGTGCTTAAGGTTCCTTTAGGTCACTCAAGTCACTGAGAATGGAGACCTTGGTGCAGGCAGTTGGTCAACATCTTTGCACTTAGCCCATGATAAAAAGGGTTTACGGGAACAAGCATAAGAGGGATTATCAAACGTCACACATTAACAGAATACAAGAAATTGTTTTCTCCCGCACCATTTTGGAGGAAGACCAATCGTCAAATTATGTTTCAAACATCACTTGGGAACAGAACAGTAGAAAGTGAATTTCTTTTACACCACCTGGGAAAAGACCAGTGGGCAGTATGTTTTACACGACAGGTGAACAAACAAAGAGATACAGTTATTCCCCATCACATGGGAATAAATCAGTATAAACTGATTAGGAAGTTAGTATAACAATGGTCTTGTGAACAGTAGACACTTGATACAGGAAGTACATTTATTTCAAAAAACAGTATGTCGTGTCCTCACTAGACAAGGGTGTTATAAGTATAAGAACACATTAGACATATACTAACTGAGTGATCCAGACAGGATTTAGGGTCGGACTGTGACTAGTTCTTTTGAGTGATCAAACAGCCACCGGTGGAAATCTACATCTAGCAGGATGGACACATACCTGGGTGAGGGTCATCGTGGAATGAATGAGGATATGGTGTGATCCTTCTGTGATGATAGGGCTGGGCTCTTCAGCTACCTGGTCTATGTCCACACCCAATAGAAATATTCGACACACATTCTACACTTTACACACACACACTTCTCACACCTATACTCTTGGTTTAATAAATTATTTTGTATTTATTTGTTAAAGCTTGAGTTGTGGAGTATGTTATGTTGGGGAAAAGTGAGAGGGGGCATGATACAAGGGTGAGTGAGAGTACGAAAGAGGTGTTTGCAGACCGACGGAGTTTTGTGGACGGAGTCTGGTGGTTTCTCTAGGACAATAATATTGGGGTAATAAAAATGTAGTGTTGATTCCCCACACTCCAGGGACAACACGAAAGTAAGTAAGGAAGACTTACGACACGTCCCCCAATGATAATTCCTTCCATATCTTCTATGTTTCTGAAAATATTTTCACTGTACAGGGAAATAAGTTCATTACACGTCCCTGACTCAGACCTCTCTAAATAGGCTGATATTGGCCTACTTCATTATCAATTCTTATGGCAGCTTGTTGTTTCCAATATATGTTTTTTACAAGTCTAAGGTCTTTTCCATCAATTTGTAGATCTTCTAGCATCCTTATCATGTCGACATGTATAACTTTAACGAAAGCCTTCGTGTAGTCAATAAAGCAAATGTGTAGATCTTTGTTTACTTCTGTAGAACATTCAATTACTGTTCTCAATACATACATAGCATTTATTATGTCCTTGCCTTCTAAAAAGCCACATTGTTCTTCTCCTATTTAAGGCTGTATTTTCTTCCTCACTCTTCGCATGATAATTTGTAACAAAATCTTCGTGATGTGACTCATTATACTAATTGTTTGATGTTGATCACATGCCAAGGCTCCTGATTTCTTTGGTATCGTAATAAATACAGAATTACATAATTCATGGGGTATATCTGCAGTATTATGTATTCGGCAGTCTGGTAACTTTATTTCATATTCTTCTAAATTCAAAAGCATTAATCATTTCTGTTGTGATGCTGTCTGAAACGGGGGCCTTGCTACTTTTCATATGTTTAAGAGCATTCTGAACCTCTATCTTCAGAATTGATGGTCCTTCATTATTATGTTGACTATCGTACTCTTCTTCTCTGTTATCTCACATAATCTGATCTGTACTAAGTGATTCAATGAGCATGATTTAGAAGGTCGAAGCTGGATCTGTACGTAGACAGTGGACTGAATCGCTGCGGAAGTCTCTTGTCCGTAAAGTCACCTTCATCTTCGTCCCGGGACATGCGGGAGTCGAGGGAAATGAACGAGCTGATAAACTGGCTGGCTCTGCACCCCCTGTAGATGGCCAGCCCATGGATCGTGCCGATGTTAATAACGTCCTTAAAGATATGGCGAGAACAGAGGATTTTGACGTCAGTGAATCGCTGCGGAAGTCTCTTGTCCGTAAAGTCACCTTCATCTTCGTCCCGGGACATGCGGGAGTCGAGGGAAATGAACGAGCTGATAAACTGGCTGGCTCTGCACCCCCTGTAGATGGCCAGCCCATGGATCGTGCCGATGTTAATAACGTCCTTAAAGATATGGCGAGAACAGAGGATTTTGACGTCAGTGAATCCACATCGCTGTCCAGGATGAAAGACCTGGGAGTAAGAATCGGCACAGCCAGACGCGAGAGGTACATCGGGAAAACAAAGCGCCTCGTCAACCAACACAGAACTGGCACTATTAGCCACCGGACGCTGATGCATATGCTGGGGGGGGGGGGGGGGAGAGGATCTGAGCACCTATGGACATGTCCGGAGTGCAATGAAGATACCCCAACTGATAACTGAACTGATAACATGTAAAATCTTATCTTTTTCTATTATGATTTTTTTCCATTTTTTGTCTCTATGCAGCCCGTTGATGTACGTGTTCTGTGATTAGTAATCTCCTGAATTCTATTGTACATTAGTTTGGTATCTTTACTGTTGTGTTGTTTTTCAATTTATATTCAATTTTTCTCGAGCCATCTAACATGCCCTTGTAAATCAAACGTAATCAATAAATGCTGGGCTTGACTTTAACATCCTGTAAAGGACATGCAACTTACTTGTATTTGAAAAAATTACTTCGTGGTTAAACTTGCGGATTGTTGCACCCATCCAGATATTGACGCCATAATCATTTACTATAACGTTTTTTTTTATCTACAGTTCACACTCTCTGGTGAACTTCTCAGCGCAGTCCCAGTTGTTGAACTTCTCAGCGCAGTCCCAATTGTTGGTAGTTAACACGCGTAAGTCATTAACCGTAAACTAGGGACGCTCCGCGGTTAAGTGGTTACGCCGTCTGCCTCGCGTTCGAAGGTCATGGGTTCGATTTCGGCCTACATCTTTGGGTTCACGAGTGCAGGTTTCTCTGAGAGACTCCCGTAGGTCGTAGCTGGCGTTTCAAAGTTCGTGCTTTCAGCAGGTCATCCTGCGGAAAGAGACAGACCCAGGCGGGATAAAAAAAAGGGTTTTATGAAGGTTTTTCCCCCCCCCCCGGGGGGGGAT
>JACEFZ010008202.1:0-42362 GCA_014155875.1 Cepaea nemoralis
ATTCAGTCCATAAGTGCTTGGATCCCCTCCTCAGGGTAGACAACATAAAATAATTCAGAAGCCTGCCCTTTTTTTAAATTGTCAGCGTATCTCATCATCTAATCTCATCTTGTTCCTCTTGTACCTTGCAGTGTTGAGGTTAATCTTCTGTGTGACCACAGCACATATTTTCTTAAAAACTGGTTAATACTTTTAGAACAGACTTTTAACATTCTGGCGCCATGTAAACACAGGCATCACAGCGATCTGTCATCATATATTCATCTATTTCTGTCTATGATCACAGAACAAAAGACATTATACCACATCTACTAAGAGATTAGCTAACTCTTCTGTGTGGCCACAGCATCTAATATTGGACTGGTTAATTTTGTTGTATTTTATGTGAACATGGTTTGTGAGCCCGTATACCCGGGTTCAAAACAGCGGTGCTGGTTTTTTCGAAAAAGGTATAGGAGCCGGTCGTTCAGAAAGCAATGGCAAACTACTGAACATAAAATTTGCCCAGGAATCACGAACAGCGAAAATGCTGGGGTTGACTGCAACGTCCTGCGAAGGACATGCAACTTAATTTAATTTTTCATGAAATATAAAGTTTGATCGTTTGTTCAAAATATATATCTAGAATAGAAATCTTTCTCATCTTATGAGAAAAATCACAAGACTTGACAATCACATTATTTTCCGCTGCCTCTTGCCCTTAATGTTCAACAGAGTTTCATTACTACTGGATTTTTTATTTTCATTCTTTCCCCTTTACTCATCTATCATTCCCATCTTTCTATTTGTTCACTCTCTTGTTTCCTTACATCCACGCCCCTCTTTGCTTCGGTGTCATACGACTCGCCCACACATGCCTTTCCTATAGTGGTTGACATTTCTTCTTCGGGCCCTTTTTTGTTTCCTCTTCCCTTTATGCATCACTTCTGGTCAGCTACCTTCTTATCTCAAGCCACACTGACAAATGTTTGTGTTCAGAAAGGTCACAAGAAGATGGTACATGTGAGAATGTGTGTGTTCTGAGGAGAAAGCCATGTGAACCGATGTGTTGGAGCTAATTAACCACTTTCTGTAGTATGTTATAGTAATTTAATGTAGCTTTATTTATTAGGGTCTTTTTTGCTTTTGTTTGCTGATGAAGTCTTTCTGCTTTATACTGTTTAAAAAAAAGTTAAAAACGTTTACATGCCTGAAGGTGTATTAAGCCCATGGTACAAGACCCATATTTGTATAGACCAATTGGCATTTGGTGAGTCATGTGGTTAGTATCATACAGGCCAGCCTTTACTTCCCAAAACAATTTTTTGTACAGATCTTAGGCTGGGCCAACCCAGGAACCCGGGTCAATTTTTACAATCTGAATCCACCCTAATGTGGCTCGATTCCGTGACCATTTGGTCGGCAGGCGAGTGTCTAGCTACTACGATACCGCGACTGTATGTTGCACATAAAATGTATTAGAAAAGGTGCTGATTTTTAACAATAATTTAACATATATTTCAGTGACTGTCTTTGCCAATTGGTTAATAATGCGGTAAAAAGCGAAAACCTCCTTAAAACAAACAGTTTTTAGAATAATCAATTTTCAACAGCTCTCGACTGTCACCAACTACAAGATCGCCAATTATTGGCATGCATGAGGCATGCATAATCAGAAAGCAAATATAGGAAACTATAGGCACAAATGAAATAGATAAATCTGTTGTTGCTAGGTCCAAAGATCTAGGTTCTGTGACATGATTTTGTTTTTGACACTTTAGACTTGCTATATTTGATGTTCATTATAATATCATATATAAAGTGACACTGCTACTAGTTAAAGAACAAGCTGGAATAAAAAAAAGTTACAGGCAAGTGTACATGGAGAAGACAATGTTAATGTGCATAAACAACATCAAAGGATTGACTGGAAGAGTGCATAGTCAAGGTACAGAACAGAAGGTGTTGGAGACTTATTCAATGCAGATGTGGCGTTTGATAATGATGAAACAATCATTATCTTAGCAATCATAATAAAACTGTCTTTGCCTTCAACATTACTTTGTTAATGTTGCTTCACTGGCAATAGTAACATTGCTGTTTTCTAAGTTACTTTGGCTGTGCAATACACTTCATCAAAAAATGAGCCAACATTTGTAAAAACAATAATGTAAAAAGTTACATCTTCACTTAGAGTGAGCATAGAAAGTTGAATGATTTCTTGATGGAGTAATTTCTGTCAGTTATTTCTATTATATGCTATCATCATCATCCTCATCCTCATCATCATCATAATGTGCCATGTCGTTAAGTATGGCAGTCATGGTTCACAATTTCACTCAGTTACCTCTCAGATCACAACTGTGTCCTCACCCCCCAATTACACAATGTGGCCATGCCATCCAGGTATTTTCTTTGTTCGTCTTCCCTATTGCTCATTCTTTATCAAGTTTGCCAGTTTTCAACTTTATTTTTCCTCATAACATGTCCCAGAAATCACTGCCTTCACCAACTCTACAAGGTGTATTTCATCAGATGTTATGTCTGTTCCAAGCACTTTAACTGTAGTTCAGAATTTCCCCACTCACTATAATGTTACATTGTGGTACTTCTTTCTTCTTGGAATTAATAATTTCTGTCCTTACACACAATTTAATTATAACCGTTTAACCTGTGTACAATAACAACAACAAAATTATTAATTAATTGCATGTCTTTTGCAAAATGTTGCAATCATCCTCAGCCCATATTGGATGTTGGTAATTTACTAGGCAATTTTACGTTTAGTAGTTTGCCATGCAACATCCACTAAAAAGCTGCAAATCCTATCATTATCATTGTCTGCAATCAATACTGAATACTGTGGGTATCATGTGTCATTTAAACTGTCATTTACTGCCAATATAGTACCTTGCCGTGTATGGCAGAGGGGTCTTTGAACCTGAATTAAGGCCGCCTGGCTAGTGCAGTCGCCACGAACTGTGCAGGTTAGAATTTTCTTTTGGCCCCCGACAGAAAACAATCCCACACCTTACCGAGGGATCGAACCCGGGTCTCCCGAATGGGAGTCTGGCATCATCATCATGTGAATATTGTATTATATAAATATAGGGTGCATTGACTTTGTTGATATTATGTCCTCTTATGGCAATTCCTTGCATGCCTTTTAACTTTTAAATTTCTCATGTTTTCACTATAGAGCGTAACAAATGCTGAATATATGAAAGTTATTTAACTTATTAGATTTGACTCTGTCACATCCTCTCTTGTAGGTATGATTAGTCATGCTGCGACCCGAACTGAAACCGGAAATGAATATCCATTGTGTCCCCAAAAATGGCTGCTGTAAAGACCACTCATGCTTACGTCTTTCATTTATTCAAATATCATGTGACAATAACAGATGCCATCTTAGGTTCTGTAGAAAAGGTTGGTCTAATATTCCGTGTATAGCGACTGGTTGAAATTACCGTAGCCATTTTATATATATATATATATATATAAAAGAGAATAAATAAAAGAGAATCTCCGTCTGTCTGTCTGTCTGTCCTTTATGCGTTCGCGAACGGCCCATCCGATTGAGATGAAATTTACTTGACATTATAATGTATATATAGCGAGGGGACATAACTTCTAATAGAATTGCTATATATGTAAAATTGTTGCATATTTCTCAAATAGGTGGACCTTTTCGCTGCACTTATCTACAGGCATATGCGTTATAATCCTCCTCCCCCTCCTCTCCCCTTCCTACCTCCTCCTCCCTTCTCCCCCTCCTCCCTTCTACTCCTCATCCTCCCTCCTCCTTCCTCTTCCCTCCTCATCCTCCTCCTTCTCCCTCCTCCCTCTCTCTCTTCCTCCCTCTCTCTCTTCCTCCTCCTACCTCTCCCTCCTCCTCCTCCCTCCTCCTCCTCCCTCCGCCGAATATGAATTAAATGATATGCTCCCCACCAGGGACTAGGCGAAGCCGGGCCAGATCGTCTTTTTTGGGAACGGGAATGGGAGAAGGGGCCGAATATGAATTAAATAAGACGCACCATTTACCCAAGTTAATTGTTGGGGGAAGATGTAAAGATCTTTCAAGTGCTCTTTCTAATAATAGACAGACAGACAGACAGTAGATAGTCGGGAACGGGAACGGGAGCTTATATGACTACTTATATGAATTAAATGAGATGCTCCCCACCAGGGGCTGGGCGAAGCCGGGCCGGGTCAGACAGACAGACAGACAGACATATAGTCAGGAACGGGAACTTATATGACTACTTATATGAATTAAATGAGATGCTCCCCATCAGGGTCTGGGCGAAGCCGAGCCGGGCCGGGCCGGGCCAGGACAGACAGGACAGACAGACGGACGGACGGACGGCCGCAGCCAGCCAGCCAGCCAGCCAGCCAGACAGACAGACAGACAGACAGATATTTGGGAACGGGAACAGGAGCTTATATGACTACTTATATGAATTAAATTAGATGCTCCCCACCAGGGTCTGGGCGAAGCCGGGCCGGGTCAGCTAGTATATATATATAATACGGTACTTAAGTTTATTTTCTATGCTGTTTTTGTAAGTCCTCAAGATATTTTGAGATTATATTCAAATTCTGCACTCATTTTTACATATATGTGGAAAGTTTCATCGATGAGCGTCAATGATTGGTGGTAGAAAAATATTATTTCTGCTGACATGTTTCATCATTGTGAATGGAAATTCAAGATGGCGGCCGAGGTAAATATAAAAAAACGCGCAATTTGAACTACTAAAGTTAAAGAGAATACAAGTTTAGAGATTATTAATAATTTGTTACTATTCATAAGTTATGCATACGTTATCTATCTCTCTCCTCTCTCTTTTCCACCTGCTTCACATATACCTGGTTTTCCTGCATTTTATATGCGTAGCATTTCCTTGTTTATTTGTTAATTCATGAAGCCAGTCAGTCGAAAGCCTGATGTTTGAATTGCCTAATCATGTCTCTCTGAGGTGACGCATATTACTGTCAGCAATGAACCAGAATTATCAGAAAATAAATAGTAGGAAATAGTAGGTCGGTAACGTAAACAAAGATGGATGCCTGTAAACAGTAAGTGTACAGAAACGCAAGTTAACAATTCTTGAACTTGCCTGGGGACAATTATTATTTATTTGTATTGGGGATACCAATCTGGAAAATTATTCTTGATATTTAACCAGCCATACTTCAACTATGTATAAAGTATCCTTTATTCATACTTCAGCTATGTATAAAGTATCGGTTTATTCATACTTCAGCTGTGTATAAAAAGTCTCCCTAATTTATTTGTATACTTTTACTAATTTTCTTATCATTTAACATGACGGAACATATTTTTGAAGTCAGTTTTCACATCCGTCTATGACCCGTTTGAGACAATCTCGCACGGACTGGCAGCGGAGATAATGAGACACACTGAAGAGTTCCAAAATTACGGGATTCATGACAATATTTTAGTCCGAGACACCGACACTCAAATGTGAATATCTCCGCTTAGCTTAGAATTGACATAAAGTCTTTCCCGTCAATTTGGAGAGAGGCTAAGCCTTTTTACCATGTCTTCTAAAGTCTTTGTGTAGTCAATGAGTCAAAGATATAGATCTTTGTTTACTTTTATCAAACCTGTACTTGTTGTACGTTTGCTGAGATGATCTCATTGATTTGAATAAAGTTCCGTCAAGACAAACAAAACTTGAAAACAGAAAAATAAAAAAACATACCGAAAATAATGACTGGCTGCTGACAGAACGTTCTTTTGAACCGGGATTCGACTACTTCCAATAGTAACTGTCGCATCACACAGATTCGGTCGCTCCCTGGTTTCATTCAAACATTTTAACAGCTTTGCTGCATGTTCATGATAAAAGAATTTTTTGTTTGGCTCTTCGTTAGTCAGCAGCTCCGCCATGTTTTTTATTGTGTTGCCAGATACTTGGAAATTTTGCAGCCTAGCATTTTGGTCATGTGATGAGAAGAGAGGCACTGGAGAACATCGTGACAACTGAAAAGATTGAGGGGAAGAGAGGCAGAGGCAGACCAAGAGAAATGATGCCGGATGGATAGACGGAGGCATGGAGTAATATCAACAGCGGAGTTGATCTAGAAAACCAAAGATCGAGATGTGTGGAGAGTTATGAACGCCTACGCCTGCCGGCATGGCACTTGATGATCTTCTTCTTTGCGTTCATCCGGAGTGTTTTTTCAGATGTGACTGCGGAGAGTTGTTACTCACCCTTGGGCCAAAACCCTTGGGCCAACTCATCCGACTTCTGTGTGCATTTTTGACCAGGTTAGCATTCCTTGGAGATTCTCACTTTTATGGTACTGTCTGCATCCCAGCTTGTCATGTTGGAACAGTCGAAGACTTCATGGTCATCCCTCAAGGAAAAGGCAGGGACAGTCCATGGCATTTTCCGCCATCCAGGGTGGTATCCATAGTTGCAGAGCCGACACATAACGCCCTGGTGCTGGGCTCACCGAAGGAATCGTCACGTCCTGCTCATGGCTGCTTTAATTCCTCACTTCAATATATTGGGCATTTCGTTCGCCCCGGTCCGCTCCCGCACAAACCAGACCGGTCTGCAGACGGTATCCACTCAGTGAGTTTTCGATTCGGACATGTGCTTGTCGGTGTGCCCGGGGACAATATAGTCAGAGCACGACTCTATAGTTCCAGGCACGACGGACATTCGGAAACTTAACTAGTCAGAGCTGTTTCGAACACGAGCTATTCGGAAAACTAGTTACTACTAGTTAGTCAGAGCTGTTCCTAGCACGGAAGACATTTCATTAGGACGTTTTATGCGTTGTGCCTGATTTATTTGCACCCGTAGGCCAGCGCATCCGACTTCAGCGGGCATTTTTACGGGTTTGCCTTCCCGAGGTTTTGAGAGACGTTAAACTTTTTTGTTTTTGCTGTGGTGTCGCCCACATCTCAGCTGGTCAAGGCAGAACGGTCACCGACATCACGGTCAACCCTCATGGGAAGGCAGGGGCAGACCATGGGCATTCCCCCGCTATTAAAGGAGGCTTCCATAATTACAGAGCCGGCATATATTGCTCTGAGACTGGGCTCACCCGAGGAGTTGCCACGTCCTGCTCTTCTTCTTCTTCTTCTTCTTCTTCTTCTTCTTCTTCTTCTTCTTCTTCTTCTTCTTCTTCTTCTTCTTCTTCTTCTTCTTCTTCTTCTTCTTCTGCTTCTTCTTCTTCTTCTTCTTCTTCTTCTTCTTCTTCTTCTTCTTCTTCTTCTTCTTCTTCTTCTTCTTCTCTTCTTCTTCTTCTTCTTCAGCATTCCGAGCCATTGAGGTTCTTTGCTGCAGATACAAGCCGTCTCCATTCGTCTCTCTGGTTGACCTTCTCTTGCCAGTCACTGATTCCAAGTGCTTGTAGGTCTGTATGTATATTATCTCTCCACTGTCTTCTTGGTCTACCTCGGGGTCTGCGGTCATTTATTTCCTGAGTGTAAGCGAGTTTTGTTTCCCTATTATCTTCCATTCTTTCTATATGCCCCAGCCATTGCAGTCTATAAGCCTTCATGATACCAGTGACTAGCGGGGACTTAAACAGATCATAAAAGTCTTTGTTACTTCTTCTTTTCCACTCTCCACTTTGTGTATCCCTAATGGGACCAAAGATGCGTCTTAAAACATTGTTCTCAAAGGTTTGTAACAAGACTTCGTCTCCTTTAGTTGTACTCCAGGTTTCAGAGCCATACAGCACAACTGGTCTGATTGGTGTTTCGTATATTGTGATTTTGGTTAGTTAGTTAGTTAGTTAGTTAGTTAGTTAGTTAGTCGCGGTTCCAACTTCACAGCAACGGGTAGTCCCCCATTGTGCTCCGTTCCTGTGCCAGTGAATATCACACAAAACGCTGCCCAATGTGAAAAGTATAAAAGACTGATTTTGGTGTTACGAGATACCGCATTTGATTTTAGTAGATGTTGTAGTGCATAGTATATCTTATTTCCAGAATTGATTCTAGTTTGTATTTCTTCCCTTATGATGTTGGAGCAGTTGAAGATTGTACCCAGGTATTTGTATGTTTCCGTTCTTTTAATGGTCGTATTATCTATTTGTATGTGGCCAGAGTTTTTAGCCATTCCTTCTCTTGAAATTACCATATATTGTTTTATCTTGGTTGATAACCAGCCCCTCTGTTGGGCTTTTTCCTTTAAGTGAGTCAATATTTCCAATGTCTTTTGTTCATTTTCCCCTATAATATCTATATCATCTGCATAACCAAGCAGCTTGGATGTTCCTCCAATATCACATTCCTCCTTTACCTTCCTTACAACTTTCTCTAGAGCCAGATTGAAGAGTAGCGGCGATAGTGCATCACCCTGTTTCAAGCCAGATGTTATTTGGAAAGGGTCTGATTTCCTGCCTTTATGTGTTACTACATTATAAGTATCTTCCATGCATAGTCTGGTCATGTTGATTAACTTCCTTGGTATTCCAAATTCCTGCATAGCATTCCATAGACTATTCCTATGACTATGGACACTATCATAAGCCTTTTTAAAATCCACAAAAATGTTATGGAGATCTCTTTTATATTCCCAATTTTTCTCGGCTATTTGTCGTAAGATAAATATCTGATCTATTGTTGATCTGCTTTGTCTAAAACCCGCCTGGTAGTCACCTAATATGTCTTCTGAATATGGTTTTAGCCTATTTAGTAATACTGCGGATAGTATCTTTGTCGTAGTAATCCTATATTACTTTAGTGTCGTCCATGGAGTGAGGGGAATCAACACCCACATTTTTATTAACCCAATAATATTATTATCCTAGAGAAACCACCAGAATCCGTCTGTGGCGAAACGCCAGTGACCCATGTCCTCATGGCTTCTTTGATTTTGGGTAAACAGTGGGAAACAGCTTTCGGGAACCCTCAGTTCTCTTAATCGCTCAATCCCCATGGAAGATAATTCTCTTGGTTACTTTACCAACACGATCTTCTTAATAGAACGATTAGAAGGCGGACTTGTCTTAGGGAAAACCCGATAAGGCGCATTGCACCAAATACACACTGGTTCAACTTCTGGGGAAAACAATGTCCGTTTAAACTACTCTATGTGGACTGCATCATGTCAATGTGACACTTTAAAGAGTGAGACAGCAGTACCGCATTCTACTGGTGAATGGAAAGGTAATAATTGGGTTGTAATTAGTCCTGCCAGACCTTGGCTTGTGAATCTCTGTTGTCTCGACTGGTGAGACGAATTGGCGAAAAGCCGGTCATGCCCTATTGTGAGTGGGTTGGCAGTTGGCCAATCTAGCTAAGAGTCGTGTTCTTGGCATGGCATGGGAACGAATCGGAGGAATATATTTCCCCAAATGATGTTGCTTGTTCTTGGCAGCAGATGGACGGGTGCTATCTTTCTTCTTACGGCTGGAACTCGGCATAGTATTGTCTGTAATTTTATATTATAAACACGACATATATACGGTATGCCGGAAGGAGGGGAGGGCTCCGTGGGGACGGGTTCCACCCATCTATCTTCTGGAGCCGGAAGAGGGTATCCACTGGTCTATCTTTTTCATCTTTTAGCGGATATGATGGCCAGGTGGACTGAATAGTTAATGGTCGATAGGATCATCTAGATCTACGTGTAATGTGAGGCACTGCCGGTACATTGCGGCGACAGCTCAGACAAGAGCAGCGGCCGGAAGGGGTGGTTTCTTATTTCTTATTCTCGCTAGGGATGGGGAACCACACTGCGGGTCATACAGACCCACTACTATAATATTAGTTAAGGGGGGAAACACATAATTACGCACACAACACCACAAATGCTGTGTCGTGAGAAAGAGAGGGTTTGCAAGTGAGAGGGAAGCCGGGAAACGAATGTGCCCAGTAATAATAAAGGCAGGGTATGAGTGTGGAGAGTGAGTCTTGTATGCAAAAAGTTCATAGGGTAGCCAACAGGACGTCTACAAGCTGAAGGTATACTCAAGCCAGGACGTAGCCAATCCAGGGGCTACCTGACATGTCAGGCCCATTCACTCGGGCCTCTAATCTAATTTATTTGGTAAGGAAAAAGGTATGACAAATTTATTAACTGAGGCCCTATTGGTCCTCGGGATTGTGGTACTTGAGTCAGCCTAGTCGCTCACTAATCTCTGTCATCTCCAGGGTCCTTCTTTTGGAAGTGAATAGAGCTGAAATATCAACAGGGCCTCTACGCGGAAAGTTATGTTTCAGACAAGTCCATGTCAAGTTTTGGGCCATGCCAGGCCCAAGGGTATGATCTCTACGAGATAGAGTCACCGCTGGCCCCGAAAGAATGACCATCAGCCTTTATAACACATCGCCAGTCATCTCGATACGCTAGGATCGAGTCATTTTGTATCCTTGGCTGGACCCCGCCAAATTCTCAGACACCCAATTATTATTGACGAACTGTTCTCCATTATATTATGTCCCACCCAACTTTGTACCAAGTGATTCCATGGTACTTTCCAAGAACACTTGATTAACTGAAGTTTGTGGTCCACGGAAACCTGGAAACCTGGTTCTACAGCGGCAGGTTGTTCGAACAACCTTCGGGGGAAGGAAAGAACTGAAGACTTATTCGGTGAGCTGTATGTGGACGGAACCGACATTGACTACGGATTGGTCTATGAGGGAAAGCCATGAGGCTCTGTGCTAGAACTGAACTCGGTGTCCCTGTTTTGTCTGTAGTGAACTATCTGTTTTAACTGCCTTGATGTTATCCTGTGCTGTCCTTTATTAAGTTATTAAAATTACTTTATAGTTTACTCTGACGATCGCCATGTTATCTATGGGTCAGCCAGAAAGACACCGCAGGGAATAGGCCCCGAGGTTGAAAGAGAGAGTGACAGTGAGTCCAGGAAACGGAGGAGGGTTGGCAAGCAAAGACCTATCCCAGCCAGAGCTATATAATATTATTGAAGAATTGTGACAGAGTTATTTGGGACCCTCCACGTAGCTTGTTACAATCTTTGGGGGCACGTCGCGGGATATTTGAAATCCTGGTGGAGTTCTGGCTGATATAGTGATAGGGGACAGATATTCTTGTCTACTATCAATAAGTTCTGCCTACCGTGCCTGGCTATTGTCTGTACTCTTCCTGACACAGACTGACCGACATACGACGTGTTGTGGTCGTGTAATATATATATTTTGGTTATGTGAGATAGTCATTTTCTATACAATTACCTATTCACTTACCCTCTGAGTTTAAGATGGCATCAGCTAAATTTAATGTTGCTGACGTACAGGCTACAGGGCGTGAGATGGGCTACGATGGGGCGGAGTTACAGAAATATGTTCAAGAAGTGGAAAGAGACTTCCGACAAGCTGAGCGCGAAGCTAAGAAAATGGAAGCTGAGCGCGAAGCTAAGCAAATTGAAGCTGAGCGCGAAGCTAAGCAAATGGAGGCCGAGCGCGAAGCTAAGAAAATTGAGGCAGATCGCGAAGTTAGGAAGCTGAAAGCAGAGCAGGCGGCCAGAGACCATGAATTCCGTATGAGGGAGTTGGAGCTGAAAGCTCAAACTGCCAAGGAAAGCGAGGGTGCAGTGGGAGGCGCAGTTCTCCCTGACTCAACAACTTCTAGAGGCGGTCCATACCAGGCAATGAAGTTCCCATTGCTCCCGTTCGATGAACACAAAGATAAGATTGACCAGTATCTTCAAAGATTTCAGTCGATGGCTTTGGCTATGGTATTGGAACGTGGGAAATGGAACTTGAAACTCTCACAGGGCCTGAGGGGGACAGCATACAAGGTATACTCAAGGTTGCCACCTGGTATGGAGAATGACTATGAAGCTCTGGAAAAAGCATTATTGAAAAGGTTCCAGATGACAGCCCATACATACCGACAGCAGTTCAGAAAGTCGAAGAGAGAGCCAGGGGAGATGTTCGCAGCCTACAGTGTTAGACTGAAGTCTTACCTTTTGAAGTGGATGTCATTAGCTGGATTTGCTAACTACTATGAAAGTTTAGAAGAATTAGTGGTCGTGGACCAAATGAAGAGGATGATGCCGAAGCCATTGCAAACCTTCTTGCTAGAAATTGGGGCAGAGAGGTTAGACATAGTCAATACATTAGCGGAAAGGTATGTGCTAGCTCATGGGGATAATGGGGACCTGTCACACCCCAGTCCCCGATCTCCAGACAGATGGTCTGGAAAGAAGAAGAAGCCTAAGCCAGCCCACACCAAGAAGGAGGATCCTTTCGATAAAGTTCCAATTAAGAAACCCTCTGGTAAGAGTCCACCTGGATCTCCTAAAAGAAAGTGGAGTGAAAAGTGGTGCGCCTACTGCAAATCTTCCACACACAATACGGCCGATTGCCGGCGCAAACAGAAAGACTCACTATGCTGCCTGTCTTGTAGAAACCAGGGAAGGGTCTAACAGGGAGGTAGAAGGGAGGGGTCTTGAGAACAAAGATTCAGAGAAACCACCAGTAGTAGAGACGATACTTGTGAACGGACAACCAGTCGAGTGTCTCTATGACACCGGTCTGCAGTTCGAAGCCGTAATTTCCTCACACTTAGTGAGCCCAGAGCAGCTAACCGGGGAGTATTGAGATTCAAACGGCGACCAAGAGTGCGGTATCGATGTCTCTTCCGATTGCGAAGGTGGACATCAAATCGAAATATGTTACCTGCACTATACAGGCAGCCGTTCTGCTCGATCCTATCGTCCCCATGATCTTGGGTTGTCGCTACGTCTTTTTAGGGATTCCAACAAAACCTATGTACGTAGGAGCAATACAAACCAGATCTCAATCGGGAGATGAGCAGACGCCGGCCTTGATCGTGAATCCCTTGCCTGGGGAGTTACGAGCTACTCAAAGCCAGGATGCTACTTTGCTACCTTGCTTCAACCAGTTGCCAAAAAGTGCTGACCCACCAAGACGGGGTCAGTATTATATGAAGAACTGGTTACTGTACCGGAGAGCCGGAGTGGAGAAACGCCAGCATGGACAGCTGGTAGTTCCTAAGGCCTATCGGGAACAGCTTCTTCATATGGGAAACACCATTTCATTCAGTGGACATATGGGTGTCGGGGCAAAACTCCAGCACATTTCCTGCCATTACTACTGGCCAGGGATGACTGGAGACGTGCGTCGGTACGTCAAGTCGTGCCCAGAGTGCCAGCGTGTGGCACCAAAACACCGGACGGCTCCGGTAATCTTAGGCGACATGCCCATTATGAACTCTCCTTTCGAGAGAGTTGCCATCGATCTTGTTGGTCCTCTTCCTCGGACTAGGAAGAGGAATATGTACATTCTTACGATGGTGGATTGCTGTTCCGTGTGGGGTGAGGCGGTACCGTTGGCCACAATCGACTCTAAGCGAGTGGCTGATGCACTGATTGAGACATTTACTCGGTTGTGATTTCCAAACCAGATCCTAACGGACAATGGGTCTCAGTTCTGTGGTAAGCTGATGGAGGAAGTCTTCCGTATCTTCCAAACCAACCACATTCACATCAGCCCGTACCACCCTCAGTCTAATGGGCAAGTAGAGAGGTTTAATGGTACCTTGATGACCATGCTTCGAAAGTTGGCTCAAGAGAAACCAGACAGATGGGATGAATATATCCCAGCCGCCCTGTTCGCCTATCGGGAGGTTCCCCATGGGTCGACCGGGTTGCCACCAGCCACTCTACTATTCGGGAGGCCCATCAAGGGTCCATTAGAAGCCGTATTGAGGTGTTGGACAGAGGAGGAAACTTCCGAAGAAGTGGTATCCTTCAACAAATACGTCGAAGAGTTAAAGAAGAAACTCCAGACGGGTTGGGCTTTGGCAACTCAGAATCTGAGGGCGGCCAGAAAGAGACACGCGGCCTACTACAATAGAAGGACAAAAGATAGGTCTCTTAAAGTGGGGGATAGGGTTCTGTTGTTACTTCCAGTAGGTTCCAATAAACTCGAGATTGGTTGGCAGGGGCCTTTCCCGGTGGAAAGGGTTGTGACCCACACCCACTATGCCATCAGGATCAGGGGGAAATCCAAAATCTTCCACATTAACCTCCTCAAAAAGTATGAAGAACGATCCCATGGTACTTCTCTCCCACTCATGACTATGGCGGTCGCGATGGAAACTGAATCGGGCGAAGACGCGGATAGGGAGTATCCTTTACACCCTGGGGAAACCTATAGGGATGTACATATAAGTCCTGATCTGTCGGCTGAAGAAACAGACCTTGTCATCCGTTTGTTGGAGTCCCATCAGCAGATTCTTATCGATCGGCCAGGGCGGACAGGGTTGGTCGAGTTTGATATGACTCTGACTACACAAGACCCCGTCCGTCAAAAAATATATCCAGTGCACTTTTCGAAAGAGAAGGCCCTGGAAACCGAAATCCAGAAGCTTCTGGACGATGACATCATCACTCCTTCGACTTCTCCTTATAATGCCGGGGTTGTCTTGTTGAGGAAGCCCAGTGGGGAGCACCGCCTATGTATTGATTACAGGCATTTAAACAGTTGTACGACATTCCAAGTTGAACCGTTACCGAACACAAATCAACTGTTTGCCAGACTAAATAAGGCAAAGTACTTTTCAAAAATTTATCTAAGCCGGGGATATTATCAGATCCCTGTGAAGCCCGAGGTTCGCCCCTTGCTCGCCTTCAGTACTCCGAGCGGGCATTCCGAATTCAAGGTGATGCCATTTGGGCTGAGAAATGCGCCCAGTGTGTTCACTCGCATGATGAGAATGTTATTAGAGCCTTTAAAGGATCCCTCTGTGGTCTCGTTTATGGACGATATTCTCATCGCATCTGACAATCTGAGGGATCACCTGAAGTCCTTGGGACAGATCTTCACAAGGTTAAAAGAGGAAGGGTTAACCGCCCGTCCAGCCAAATGCATGATTGGCTACCACTCCTTGGAATTTCTGGGACATACTATTACCCAGGGGGGACTGATACCGGAAGAAAAGAATGTTGAGAAGGTCAGACTCGCACCTCGTCCTAAATCCAAAAAGGATGTTAGGTATTTCTTGTCTCTGTGTGGGTTTTACCAGAAATTTATTCCGAAGTTCAACGAAATTGGGGCGCCGTTAACCGAAACCCTGAAGAAAGGATCGCCAGATCCTATTGTCTGGACCCCGAGCTGTGAAGAAGCTTATGAGAAGCTGAAACATGCTTTGGTGGATAGGCCAGTCCTGCAACTCCCGAATTTGGAGAAAACGTTTGTTCTACGAACCGACGCGAGTAACATAGGAATTGGCGCAACTTTGTTGCAGGAAGGGCGAGATGATCCTAGGGTACTATGTCCGGTGGCATATGCAAGTAGAAAACTGTTACCCGCGGAACGGAATTACTCCACCGTCGAACAGGATGTCTGGCTCTCATGTGGGCAGTACAGAAATTTCAACCTTATCTGTATGGAGTACCATTCAAAGTGCAATCCGACCACCAACCTCTGATGTTTTTGGTAACTTCTAAGAAACTGAACGCGAGGTTAATGAGATGGTCATTGCTCCTACAACCGTATCAGTTCACGGTCGAATACATCCCCGGAAGGGAGAATGTGGGAGTTGATTTTCTTTCACGGAATCCTATGGTTGAATGTGAGGGTGGGGCCATTCGAACAGAACCTCTGGTAGTCGAAAGTTCGTAGGGTTCGACTTTCTTAAGAGGGGGCCTATTTGGCGAAACGCCAATGGCCCATGTCCTCATGCCTTCTTTGATTTTGGGTAAACAGTGGGAAACAGCTTTCGGGAACCCTCAGTTCTCTTATTCGCTCAAACCCCATGGAAGATAATTCTCTTGGTTACTTTACCAACACGATCTTCTTAATAGAACAATTAGAAGGCGGACTTGTCTTAGGGAAAACGGGGGAAGGAAAGAACTGAAGACTTATTCGGTGAGCTGTATGTGGACGGAACCGACATTGTCTACGGATTGGACTATGAGGGAAAGCCATGAGGCTCTGTGCTAGAACTGAACTCGGTGTCCCTGTTTTGTCTGTAGTGAACTATCTGTTTTAACTGCCTTGATGTTATCCTGTGCTGTCCTTTATTACGTTATTACAATTACTTTATAGTTTACTCTGACGATCGCCATGTTATCTATGGGTCAGCCAGAAAGACACCACAGGGAATAGGCCCCGAGGTTGAAAGAGAGAGTGACAGTGAGTCCAGGGAACGGAGGAGGGTTGGCAAGCAAAGACCTATCCAAGCCAGAGCTATATAATGTTATTGAAGAATTGTGACAGAGTTATTTGGGACCCTCCACGTAGCTTGTTACACCGTCCACAAAACTCCTTCAGTCTGTAGACACCCCTTTCTTACTCTCACTCACCCCTGGATCATGCCCCCTCTCATTCTTCCCCAACACAACATACTCAACAACTCTAGCTTTAACAAATAAATACAACAAATAATTTAATAAAGCAAAGAGTATGTGTGTGAGAAGTGTGTGTGTGTGTGTGTAATGTGTAGAATGTGTGTCGAATATGCTAATGTGTATGTAGAATCAGACCAGTGATCAGGAGCCAAGTCAGATCATCATCATAGCAAGGGTACGCCACAGCATGATAGCTTAGCACATGAAGACCTCACCCATTGATGCGTCTCTTCTGCCAGACGTTGACTTTCTCTGGTATCTACTTGGTCGAGTAGATGCATGATCCTCCCAAAATAGTTATCGTTTAACATTAATCATGGATCTGTCACTCACGGTAAAGACTAAGGTCCCTATGACTCAGATAAGTACGGATCTCTGTACCGTGAAAACTAGGTTTCAATGTCACAGGTCTCACACTTGTTCTAATCCATTGTTCTAGATTGTCACACAGAAATGGTTCTAAAGTACTTCTTCACTGGACTAAATTATTCCACGAGAACGCCATGTTCAATGTTCTTTTCTACTCACTAGTGTTCAGTGGTATGTGGTGAAGAAACGAGTATCACCCAACCAGGGTGAATCCCTATTGCAAAAGAATCGTTTATAATGTTTTTTTTCTACTGAGTCAGGTTCATATGAACCATCTGGATCCTAGGCCCAGCATAAACAGTGCTGACTACACTTTCCTCTGTGTATTTATTCATCTTATAAAATAAAGTGAATGTTCATTTGATGTTCTTCTTAATTAGAGTGGAACTTCATCAAACCCAGTGTAGAGCTTCCTCGTAACTGTTGGGGAATCTGTTAGAGAAAGAGAACACATTTGGTGAAGGCCGCCTGATACTGATCCCTACTAGCTGAGTGTAGGCCTACGGCCTCGCTCAGATATTTATCAGCAAACTAATCTCTGTCATGGATCAGAGTGGCTCATCACCTCAATCTGAATCAGGTTAAGACAAGGAAAGACCTATAGACAGAGCACAGAACCCCAGCAGACACCCCACCCACACTATTCTCACTAGCAGAGCTAATTATTACCCCACTACTCTATTCTCAACTAGCAGAGCTAATTATTTCCTCACCCTAGCTAGTTTTAACAAGGTGTCGCGCAATGTTGACTATTTTAATAGACAAGGATCAGAAATAGCAACCAATAGACTTTCAGGATTCCGAAAGACTAATCACTGTCGAAGAAGAGGCCGAAATGGCTCGAACTAGGAAGTACGATTCGGAACTGTCCCAGGAATGACCAGGTCTTCAGACAGTGTTCAGGCACAGATAGGTCAAGCGAACAACCATACTAGGAATAATTCTAGACAGTAGGCTTAATGAATCTGGCGACGGATGCCTGCAAAAATTAAAGAGCCCCCTTTAACTGATCCATTCTCACAATATGGAGGAAGAGTACAAATATAAAGTTACAACTTGCATTCCTTCTCTCTCAGTATCCTAATATTAAATTAGAGTATAACAGCAACAGACTAAGTATGTTTCTGGTATCCCATACAACTATTAATTTATTGAAAACTGTGGCATGTAAAAGTCTGTTGCCCTAGTGTGTAGGCAATCAAATCCTAGACTAAGTTGGCAGGCTAAAGGTGTCAGCCGAGGAGGTCGGCCACTCAGCTCAAGACTTGGGTCCGGCTTGTCAACTCGGGTGAAGTTCCAGTTCAGGTTGCGGATTCACTCTCCGGCAATAGACATGGTGCTCACGACCAGTAAGTGTGCGTTGCTGCAAGTTGCTGGCTCATGGTACCACCAAAGAAGGTGCAGAACTTCTGGAAGTTAATCAAAAGAAACAGAACCGGTGAATGATTGTCCTACGTCCAGGATACTCTCATTGCACACCTCGCTCTCAGTCTCATATTCAGACACGACTAGCATCACAAGACTATCACCTCTGTCACAGACACATCACTAGCGCTATGACAACACAATGACGAATGGCTAACGTGGACAACTACTATTTTCCTTAGCCACATATCAATCTCATCAGACTCAGATGCCCATGTATTCCAGTCTACAGACACGGACACATCAATGTATATTTCTGAGTCTGATCACACTCTATAACATTCTTACTATGATGCATTCACAAATATTATAAATCACACCAATTACATTTAACACAATGAAGTGTACACAATGAGTATAAATCCCACAGATTACATTTAACTATGAAGCACAAACATTGATTATAAATCACACAGATTATATTTACTCGACAATGTATCACTATAGATTATGAATCACAGATTACATTCACGTGACGAGGTATGAACATAGATTATGAATGACAGATTCCCTTCATTCGAAGTACACCACAGATTACGAATCATACAGAGTACATTCAATCGACGAAGGAACACTATAGATTATGAAGCACACAAATTACATTCACTTGACGAATTACGAACATATATTATGAATCACTCAGATTCTATCTCAGCACATGAAGCAGTATTGTAAATTATAACTCTGATTCACTCCCGAAATACACAAATTAAATTCTACAGGAGGTTGAAGTATTAACATAGGTGTAGATGTTAGGCAGTGAAGGACTGCGTTGAAGCAAGGATACTGATGTGAATGAAAGGCCTGTCCCATGCTGTCATGAGATGACCTCTGACAAGCGTGGTCTCCAGTAGACTATGTGAAAAAATTATTATTTCACAATTAACTATCAGTATTTCCTATCACCGTTTATTCGTCCGAATTACCCCTCTCATTCTATAATTATATTCTTCACTGGCGATATATTATTCTAGTATATATTAAAAAAACCTGCACTTGCTGATGATGATGAGCATTTTGGTGTACAAGTTTGTGCCCGGGCATATTCTTCTCTTTCCATCATCATAGTGGCCCCTCTTTGAACTGCTGATCGGTTGTAGTGAGGCCCCAACACAAACATTTGTTGAAGGAGTGTCCAGCATTTGCAGAAAATAGAACAGTATTTTGACTTATATCCGCTCCATTTGAGGACAAACTATTTGGAGACGTCAACAAACTCAAGGTGACTGCTGCTTTCTTTGGATTTACGTATTGACATCTAAAGGTGTACGAAAATGAAGTCTCCAACACTCTCCGTACTGCGTTTCCACGGTGCACTCATATAGGCATCTCACAGTCATTATATTGCCTACTCACATGTAGCGTTGTCTGTTGGATCTTTCCCTCAGGCCATGCTGGTGTGGTGGGAAACGAGCAGGCGGACCGATGGGCTGGATCTGCACAGTTGAGTTGTGGATTGGTGTATAAGGTAGACGTGGTCAGAGCTCTTTCCTATCACATGTGGTTGCACAGATAAATCATCATGGCTTGGAGAGAATGGTTCAGCAGGGAGTGACCAGAGGAACTCGCTGACGCTCAATATACCGAGGAAAGGCCAGATGGACACATAATCAGGCGGAAACTGGTACCATTGGTACTCTTCACTGGCTATTGAAGATGAATGGGAATGTCCCATTTACACACCTCATCTCATGTAATGTTGTCTTCCTCTAGCACAGTTTCCCTCCACTTTTGCTTCGAGAATATAATTTAATAAGGAGCTGTTGCTTTTTCTTCATCATCAACAACACCATATAGCACATCCTTTGCAGAATGTAGCTCTAATCATGACCCGTCGAAAGGTGTCTTCGCCTCTTGCCATTTCCCCTGCCTCATATACCCTCGCTCCCAAGGTGTCTTCATCTCTGGTCATTGTCTCCTGCCTAATATACCCTCGCGCCCAAGGTGTCTTCAGTGTACAGTGTTCATCTTCGTGCTGGTTAACCTCAACTTCTAGTTCCAGGAACCATGACGTTTAGTGTAGCCACAGTGTTTCAGTTTCCGAGACATGCTGCTGTTTATGAGCCAGTTCCCTTCGATGTTCAGATCTGGTAGAATGTTGTTTATTTGTTTGCTTTCAATATCCTGTTCAACTCTCCTGGGTTGGGATATATATTATGAGTTGTACATAGTTTGGCAATGCCCCGAGTGCAGTGATGTCTGTTCTTGACTCAACTCAACTCAACATTGTTTGGCATTCTTTCTGTGGATAATTTTTTATGGATATCGTTTTTCAACATATGTGCCAAGTAGCAGCGCAGTTGATATGACGCGATAGAAACTAGTGAGAAAATCACGAACCAAAACTGAGTAGAAACTAGGAGGGTGACGTAAAAAACAGAATACGTCAAAAATATTGTCAACAACAATAAACAGCCAGATCTTGGAGCTTGAACAACGAGGCAGCTCGATTCGATTCTCAGCAAGAAGAGAACTTATATACTGGCTGGACACTTACTCCGATGGCCAACAGATATTAGAAAGAAGAACGAGGCTATTAATACAAGATGTATATTGATCAGAAAGCCACGGACAAATGCGACAATATTGGAACGGGACTCAGCAAGTGAAACAGGCTGACGCATAGATAGGATGTGGATAGCCAAGGACAGAAGCACCGGGACATGATGACTATACATATGTTAATGTCGTCGATCGTTTACGATTTCAATCTAAGCATGTTTCTTTACCGTCCCGTTTGGCCATAACAGGCACGGTAATTATAAATCGGAACTGATGTATTGATTGATGAATCTGTAACCCATTCGACTCCGGCAAATAAATATTGTCTTTATTATTGCATCGACCGGCTTCGAGTACTTGATTGCTACATTGATCATGTTTTCTGAAATCTGTTATACTGCAGAATTCACTGGACTGCTGCACCTTTGATCAAGTTCACGTTGCTTATTGAAAGTTGCAGATGTTTGCATTCATTGTTCTTAATCGCTGTATGGCAGGAAATGGGGCACTCGATGTAACAGGAACATGGAAACTTGAATGTCGCCAGTAGGCCTTATGCCTCTTTCAGACAGCACATCAGCTCAGGATATTTATTGTGTCAGTAATCAATAAACAGCCAGCCGTCATCATTTTATAACTCAAAATTTATTCACTACACCGATTCACTCCACCACATCATGGACACCAGACCGACATACACGACAGATTTTTCAACGAAGCGATTTCAACGTGGATCTGGACGAACACTTCAATAACACTACATTGCGACTACGTTGATCGGCCAACATCACAAGCATTAGAGGAGCGGCAGTGACAGTTCACACCTACTATCAGGCCAGTTGAAATGTTTGTGTTATTTTTAACATTCTATTTGGGTGTTGAAGCTGAAATTTGATATTTTTATTCTCGATGGCTGAGTCGTTGGCGTCGTAGTTGTGTGGGCGGTTGGAAGGCTATCCTTGCACCATGTAATTATAATTGTCAGGCGCAAAGATACGTGTCTTACTGGCATCGGTCAGTTCACGACAAAATTGTATTTTGTAGCGACCTCGCGGGTGTTCAGTACTTGTGTCGTTTTGTAAGAGTCTTTATTTGTCTGTAGTTATTAGTTCTCAGTGTTTCTTTTATATATAAATATATATGTTTGTCTCAGTTATGTTGTGTTTACTTCTCTTGTAACAGTTTATGCATGTTGTGGCGTGATACTCTTTTATACAGATATATTTTGTAATACCAGCTTTCTCTGGACTTATCTGTCTAACGGACTAAGGCAATTTCTATCTCCTCGTCGAATGTGTTACAGTATTCTGCATATCGATTTTATAACAGTGTTGATTGCATTGGCAATTCATTTTACTTTTATACTGTTGGTGCAATTACTTGCTGTCTTTCAAACGATTGTTCATTGCATACAGATATATTGTAATTCAGGTGTAATTTACAGAATAGGGTTATAACATGTTTACATTACAAGATTTTATGCACATGGGTGAGAAGTCCGGGTTGACCGGTCAGGAACTCAGAGTGTGGGCGAAACAGGAATTTAAAGGATTCCAGGCTCAACAACGGGAAGAGAGGGCAGCAGCCAAGGCAGCTGAGAAAGAAGAGAGGGAACTGCAAGCAGCTCATGAAGAGAAGAAAGACGAGAAAGAATAGCAGCGGAGAAAGAAATCAAAGATAGAGAATTTGGCGCTAGAAAGGGAAAGACTAGTAGCGAAAGATAAAGAAATGGCCTTGGAAAAGGAAAAACTGGATGCAGAAAAACAAAGGATTGCATGTGAGAAAGAGAAACTAGCGGCCGAAGTACTAATGAAAGACAAGGAAATTGAAGGGAATTTAAAAGTTAAAACGATGGAGAAAGACCGGGAAGCCAAGAGTGCGCAGGCAAAATGACAAGATCCTATTAAACGATACCAGGGTCTCATCAGGAACTTTACACAAGGTGATTCCGTATCCGCATGGATAACTTATTTTGAAGTGTTAGCCAAGTTCTACGAGATTTCGACTGACATCTGGCCGATTTTATTTCATCGTCACCTCGCCTTGGAGCCTTTGAAAGTTGTGGAGTTGATCCCTGAGAAGTTACGGACCAACTATACATACATTCGTGATCGTGTCTTGGCACATTTCTCGTTGGATGCTGCTGGTTTAAGAACGAAATTTAAGACACACACACCGAAAGCAAACCAGACGTTTCTAGACTACGTATCTGAAACTTCATCACTCTTCGATAAGTGGTTGAAAGCGGAAGATGTATGTTCTGATTTTTAGAAACTACGTGACCTCATGTTAAGAGATAAACTACTTTCATCAGTACCAGAAGCAATGTCCACATTTCTGGTAGAGAACAAATGTAAATCTGTCCCAGAGATGGAGTCACGTGGGGAGGCATTCTATATCGCACATCGTGAGATATTTGCTGATGGAGCTCAACCATATAGGGGCCAGTGCTAGAATTCAGAACCAGCGTTTTCAGGGTAAGGCAAACAAAGTCGCACAACACAGCCAACAGCATAGAGGACGAGGGCCTTATCACAATTCACGTAGAGAATCAGATAGACCAAGAAAGGGATATGTCACGCAGTGTACTCACTGTAAACTCCACCACGGAATTCTAGAGATGTATGACCAGAATCCGGCATATGATTCTTATCTTAAAAACCTCACTTCTAAGAGGATGAGTAAGTATGATGCTTACAAAAAGAGTATCAAATGTTTTTCGTGTTTAGCGTACGGCCACACCTCCAGGTTTTGTAAGATGAGGAAGACATGGAAGGAAGCTAGTGCAGCATACATATACACTAGTAGCGACTCAGACGAGTTTGAAGACACACATGCAGCCATTGTAGAGACATGTCCCATGGACAGACCAGGTAAGGAATGTAATAATGATGATAGTTTCGCATGTGGCCACAATATAACAATACAAGAGGCTAATGCGGTAAACATTCAGAATGGCACACTGAAGGTCCATCATGCATGGATTAATGGTACATCAACCACATGCGTTAGAGACACAGGGGCCTCCATCATTGGAGTTGACCAGAGGCTCGTGAAGGCAAAAGACTATACAGGCAAAAGTGTTGCTTGTAGAACCTTTGGTGGTACCTTGGAGAGATACCAGATCGCTTGGGTTACAATAAAGTTCCCATACTTCGTAGGCAGGGTTAGTGCAGCAGTGCTACCGAACCCATGTACCGGTCTTCTCATAGGTAACATTCCCAACGTCAAAGATTGCACTCATGACGAAGCTATTGAATGGGAAATCAAGCATGCACAATGATTATTATAAATCGTCAGCTACAATAGCAGAAGACCTCACCGAGCAAATATGACAAAGACTAACAGCTATACGGTAGCCTATAAGAACAAATTAGCAGAAAGAAAATAGCCAAAACTAATACAGAGGGAATGGAACCAGTCAATCACACACGTCCCCTCATTCGGTTTTTATAGCTTTGGTTGCGGATGCTGGCCGTTTAGGCTTATGAGGGACTATTACTATATTGATAGTGTAGTTAAACCAGCCCTCCCATAGGCTGGTGTTACACGACGTATATCGGGGTGTAGATCGGAGTGCGTGCCCGCTATATAATAATAATTTTTTTAAAATAAGATTTTGTGTGTGATTGATAGGTGACCATACCAACATGTTAGCACAGTAGAGGAATAGATTACATACATATGACTCATGGATTCTGAACTGCTAATTGTCAGGCGAGGTAAACGGATTACAGTTTAAAATGGTTGAACCATTTTCAAGGGGAGGGGGCATGCTGCCAAGTAGCAGCGCAGTTGATATGACGCGATAGAAACTAGTGAAAAGATCGCGAACCAAAACTGAGTAGAAACTAGGAGGGTGACGTAAAAAACAGAATACGTTAAAAATATTGTCAACAACAACAAACAGTCAGATCTTGGGGCTTGAACAACGAGGCAGCTAGATTCGATTCTCAGTGAGGGGAGAATTTATATACTGGCTGGACACTTACTCCGATGGCCAACAGATATTAGAAAGAAGAACGAGGCTATTAATACAAGATGTATATTGATCAGAAAGCCACGGACAAATGCGACAATATTGGAACGGGACTCAGCAAGTTGAAACAGGCTGATACATAGATAGGATAGCCAAGGACAGAAGCACCGGAACATGATGATTATAAATATGTTAATGTCGTCGATCGTTTATGATTTCAATCTAAGCATGTTTCTTTACCGTCCCGCCTGGCCATAACAGGCACGGTAATTATAAATCGGAACTGATGTATTGATTGATGAATCTGTAACCCATTCGACTCCAGCAAATAAATATTGCCTTTATTATTGTATCGACCGGCTTTGCGTACTTGATTGCAACATTGATCATGTTTTCTGAAATATGTTATACTGCAGAATTCCCTGGACCTAACACCTTTGATCAAGTTCACGTTGCTTATTGAAAGTTGCAGATGTTTGCATTCATTGTTCTTAATCGCAGTATGGCAATATGTTATATTGATCCGTAATGTATGTATAATGAGACTCTGTCTACCGGACGATTTAAAATGTTTATACTGATTATCATATATTACATATAGTTAATTTAAGCATTAATCCCCCCCCCCCCCCAATTTCTTTGTTGTTGATTATAATCTTTGATTGACATGTATGATCTCTGGCTGGCATGTAGTTTTGTAAGTTGACATTATTTTTGTTCTTTTGAAAGTTCTAATAAAGATTGTGATATTTACAGTGGCTCTTAACAGACAAAATCAATTTTGCTAATCCAATATTATTGTTTGAGAGAAGGACCGAGGCCTCTGCATATCTAAGTTCTGGAATTGTATTTCCGTCAATTACGAATTGATCAAACATATCCTAATGTTATCCTCTTCTGTTGCAGCTATTGACGGGTAGATTATATAATTGTGATGTTTTTGTTTTGTTTCTTTGTTTTTCAGTGTGATAGTGTTGTATGGATGTGAAACGTGGGCGATGAGCAGACAAGCCGAAATGTCAGTGGAAATGTGGTTTCTGTACAAAATGCAAAGAATACTATGGACAGACAGAAACATCAATAAGCAAGTCCTACATCATCATCATTGGCACCTTCCATCTTGACAGACGACAGTTTGTTACACTGTGCTTCAAAAAAGGCATAATAACAACCCATGGCGGTAGCGTATGTGACTGATAAGGTCAATTCGCGCTGTAAATGTTCGTCCACAGTGGATGCATGTGAACACATGGTCATTTTCTGCATCACGTACCATCTTACGTCTCATACGTTCCGTGTGTGACCTATCTGCAATCATTTTCTCCTTCGTCTTTATTCAATTTCTGATATGTACCCTCCATGCAACACGTTCAGCGGCGACTTGCTGCCAATGTGTATTATCAATGCCTGTATCAATCATGCCCCGCTTACATACATCTTTGTATCGTAGTAGATGCCGACCTTGAGATTTCTTACCCATCTGTAATTCACCAAAAAAGATGTCCATTGGTATTCTACCATCATCCATCCTCCTAACGTGTCCTATCCATCTAAGTCTGCGAAGACTGAGCATGGAACAAACCGTCACACAACCTTATCTTTCCAATACTTCAGTATTTGTGATTTTGTCTTGCCACTTAATACCAAGTATTCTTCACAGACACCACACATGGAAGCTGTTTAAACGTATGTCTTGATGTAAGTTGACCAGGCTCCACTGCGATAAAGAATGAATAAAATTTGGTGGAACTGCGGTAAAGCTGTGAAAATGTAAACAATATAAAATAACGCAAAGTAATGCAGTTTTACATAACAGAACTACGACACATACAGGACATTGCGGCGACTAGCCTTCATCAGCAAACAAATACATACACAAAACACAACAAATATTCACGGAGAAGACCCACCGGTGACTACATTAATGCGTAACGACGGGATGAGAATAATAAAAAGATGAAAGAATGAAAGCAATGAAGAGAAAATGAAAATTTGAAGGGAAAAAAATGTCCCTTCCTACCTCAGAATCCCGAGCTGTTCTCGGGTAAGTAGGAAAATGTTTTTCAAATTTTCATTTTCTCTTCATCGCTTTCATATTTTTCATCTTTTTATTCTTCTCAAGCTGCCATAAAGAAGAGTACAAAGGACACAGGCTTGATAGACCAGGATTTTTGTTTTAACAGTAAGCTTCCTGTTCTCCCATAATCTTTTTTGTTAGCCTGTTCATTGTTTAGTTTAGTTTAGTTTAGTTTATGGATCAACATCACGGCACACGGGTGCAACCCATAAGTGCTCCGTTCTCCTCCTAACTCAAACCTGAGTCTGGAGAAACTCAGCTCAGTGCACGAACTCCGTAGCACCGCCGAGGATCCTGAAATACTTTGGGTAGATTTTTAACTCGAAATCTTTCCCGGGCAGCGCCGTTAGGCTACTCTTTTTCGATTTCCAACTGCCAAGGGATTTTTTACGTGAACAACAATACACACGGGCGTCCGATCTCACTACCCAGAGACCAGGGGGAATTACTGGAAGTGTTCATTGTTGTTGCTGCCTTACCTATCCTGACGTTGATTTCCTGATCAAGGGATAATTTGCTATTTACCTCTGATCCTAGATATGTAAAATGGTCTATTATCTCCAGTTCGGCGTCGTCAATAAGATTGATGGTACCCCATGTGAACTCTGTGACATAATCTGTGTCTTCTTTTAGCTAATTGTCAAACCAAATTCAGAACAAGTATTGGAGAAGGCAGATAGTAGACGTTGTAATTCTTCATCAGAGTGCGTCGTAATTGCAGCATCATCTGCACATAGCAACTCTCTGATCAGTACTCTCCTAATTTTGATCTTGGCAATCGGAGCATTCTAGCGTCCACCATCTGAGCGTGAGTGAATGTATATACCACTATCATGATCACGAAAGGCATATTTCAGTAGGAGTGAAAAGTATATTCCAAAGAGGGTGGGAGCTAGTACACAACCTTGCTTAACTCCACTCTTGATTTCAAACTCTTCTGAAGTTGCACCATCAAACTTGATTATACCATTCATGCCTGTGTGGAACGATTCCACAATGGACAGAAGAGTTGGTAGGCAGCCAATCTTCTTTAGTGCCTTGAACAGACCCTCACGACTGACCGAATCAAATGCCTTTGTGAGGTCGATGAAGGCAATAAACAGTGGCTGATTCTGTTTACAGCATTTTTCTTGCATTTGTCGCAATGAGAATATCATATTGCCAAGTAGCAGGTCAGACGAAATGACGGCAAATAGAATTTGTGAGTGAATCTCGAACCAACAGAAAAGAGAAAATAGAGAAGTGACGCGAGAAGGCAGAAAACGTCACAGGAGTAGTCAACAACAACAACAGACAGACTTTGGGCTGATAGTGAAGAAGGCAGCACGATTCTTTTCATGGAAACAAGATTGTGTTACGAACTGGCAGGACATCGCATTGAAGAGTTGGTAGGCAGCCAATCTTCTTTAGTGCCTTGAACAGACCCTCACGACTGACCGAATCAAATGCCTTTGTGAGGTCGATGAAGGCAATAAACAGTGGCTGATTCTGTTTACAGCATTTTTCTTGCATTTGTCGCAATGAGAATATCATATTGCCAAGTAGCAGGTCAGACGAAATGACGGCAAATAGAATTTGTGAGTGAATCTCGAACCAACAGAAAAGAGAAAATAGAGAAGTGACGCGAGAAGGCAGAAAACGTCACAGGAGTAGTCAACAACAACAACAGACAGACTTTGGGCTGATAGTGAAGAAGGCAGCACGATTCTTTTCATGGAAACAAGATTGTGTTACGAACTGGCAGGACATCGCATTGATAGCTAATGTAATGATATGAGATGGAAGAGCTAGATTGTTAAGGCACAATACATATTTGCTAGAAAATGACGGATGGATGCAAATGCTTCAAGTAGGACTTAGAAATTATAGCAAGGTGACATAGAGGCCACTTGGCAAGGAGCAATAGCTGACTATAAGCGCCAAGACAATTATATCAGCAGTTTTATAATAAGTTCATTGTGCTAACATTATGTACCTGATTTCAATACTGTCCCGCCTGGCTGAACAGGCACAGTATTTTGAGCATTATTAAAATATTATGATTACCTCCATTGAATTGTGAGCACAAGCTTGAACACAGACAATAAATGTCGTCATAACTGCCATTGTCTAACGGCTTCGACTTATTCATCAATGTTGGCACAGGCTTCCGGATTTCTGTTGGAATGGTTTATTTATTTTGGACGATGAGCCATTTTACTGAAGTTGATCTTATATTGTTACTAACCATCTGGCATATATCAATGGTAGACCGGCTCTGTCGAAGGCCACACTGTGATTCGGGGTAGACTTGATCTCCCAGGACTTGAAGTCTGCGCAGAACAATTCTGGCAAATACTTTGCCAACAATACACAGAAGTGTTATACCCCTGTAATAGTTACAGTCGCTCCGATCGCCCTTGTTCTTGTACAGTTTTATATTGCTTGAATCTTTGAAATCCTGTGGGACTTGTCCTTCACGCCAGCATAGCTCTATTAGCGTATGGATCTGTAGAGTGAGTGTGTCTTGCCCACTCCTGATAACCTCTATTGGAATCCCATCCTTACCTGGAGCCTTGCCAGATGCAAGTACATTTATGGCACACTTAACTTCTGGTATGGTGGGAAGTGTGTCCAAGTGGTCAAAAGTTGGCAGGGCTTCTATGGCATTGAGGGCATCATCCGCTGGTTTGGTCTCACTTAAGTAAAGCTCCAAATAATGCTCTACCCATCTATCCACCTGCTGTTTCTTATCAGTGATGATTTCTCCAGTCAAGGTTTTCAGTGAATGCACTTCTTTTGATCATTGGACGACAGGCTTTCTGTATCCCTTTATACATGCTTCTGATGTTTCCCTTATCACTTGCATTTTGAATGGACTCACATAACTTGATTCAATAGTCATTTGCACACTGCCTGGCAGCCTTTTGCACATTCTTCCTAGCTTGCTTCAGCTCACTGGGAGTCTTATGCGTTGTTCCTTCCTTGTATCTTAAGAGAGCTATCTTCTTTTTATCAATCAAGGGATGCAGTGTCTGGCTGTTTGCCGCAAACCAGTCGTGGATCTTATGATACACAGTGCCGTAAACCCCTACGGCAGTTTTATAAAGAGTTTCCTTAAGTTGACCCCACTTTTCACTTACTAAACAAATTTCTGGTGCATCAGTGAAAGCGTCTTCAAGTTGCTGTTGAAACTGAAAGCCCTTTTCAGGATCGTGAGTGTTGGTAATATTAATCCTGGGGCTAGATTTGTGTTTAGCTGTGTAGATTCTCTGTCATCTCAGTCTAACCCTTGCAACTACCAAAGAATGATCTGTATCGCAGCCAGCACTGTGGTAACTTCGAGTCAATGATATATGGTTCAGATGTTGTCTCCGTGTGATGATGAAGTCCAGCTGATGCCAATGCCCGGATCTTTGATGTTTCCATGTGACCTTATGCAGCTCTTTTGTTTTAAAAAAGGAGTTTGTAATACATAGGTCATTTCTGGTGTAATATTCCTACAGCCTTTGCCCATTTTCATTCATGCGACCGATGTTGTATTTTCCAAGGCACACTGGCCATGAACTCGAGTACTTGTCCACACAAGCATTTAAATCATCGAGCATATAAATGTAGTCGGATTTTGAAACTGCCTTGATCACAGAATCTAACTCCTCATAGAACAAATCCTTCACATTATCAGAGGAAGTGAGTGTCGGTGCATATGCAGTGATAATGGTGGCAAAACCACAAGAGGTTGCCAAGCGCAGGGATAATAATCTTTCATTACCTCCAGCTGGAATTTCAATCATTCCCAGTAGAGAATTCTTCACTGCAAAGCCCACACCATGTTATCTTTTTTCTGCCTGCCCTCTACCCTTCCAAAAAAAAAACACAAAAAAAAAAACACGGTGTAATTGTTTTCCCGGAGTGACCCTTCCTCGGAGTCTCCTGCAGGCCAGCAATATCAATGTTAAGACGATTGAGTTCGGCATCAATCACGGCCGTTTTTCTCACATCGTCAATATTTGTCAGGTCAGTGGAAAATCCTGGACACATGATTATTACGTTCCAGGTTGCAAGCCGTGGCTTGAGGTTTCTATTTTTCTTTTTAGTATTGCCTGGTGCATTGATTTTACAGCCTGCGATCCAGATTTTGTCCTAGCCCCAAGCACCCATTGAAGCAGGCAGGCTGTGGCGGATCAGCACCCAATTGGCCGGGGGCTGCCCAGCTTGAGGCGGGCGGTAGCTGATCAGTGACACCTGTAGGTGTCTCCCACCGTCAGAGGTAAACCCGTGGCGCCCCATGTCTACGCCAATTGACAGGGACTTATAACCCGTAACAGTTGCCTCTCACTTTGATTCCGAGACCGGTTAAGACCAGGGATGGAGTTATACCTCTCCATAGCACAAAGCCTGGTTAAGATATAGAGACCATGTTTTGTCCATGCAGCATGATCCCTCTCTCGGCCTGCCTAGTTCACTCCAGAGGAATGGTAACACCAATGCATCTGGAACAAGACAAGCTGCAGAATATGCCGGATCAGCACAGCAATGCTCTAACTGTCCGCCTATCGGAGCTTCAATCCTAGACCAGCTACCAACCAAGGCTTAGGGCCTGGTCAGCCCTGTCATGACATTTTGTCTTTAGGTTGCATTTCCTCGCACAGGATAAGGCGTGTACCCTCCCCATTGCGCTCTTCCGCCCGAAGCCGTTGGCACAATGTGGAGTGTCAGGTTTGGTAAGAACCGCCCAACGTTCGGCGCTAACAGAAAGCAGGTAGTACCGTCTACTGTCATACGGTAGCTCAGTCATATCTGACTAGGACCTGACACACGCAAGTCCTACAGGAGGCAAATGAAAACCGCAAACTGATTAGAGAAATTAGACGTTGACAGCCAGTTTGGGGGGAAGGGTTGCACGTTATGAGAAGAAATAAGCTAGAGAACTTGGTGACAACTGGCAAGATTGAAGGAAAAAGAAAAATGGGAAGGCAGATAAACCAATAACATGGCATGGTCGGGGCAAGAACACAAAGCTAATCCATGGCTCTGATGATCGCGTAAGATTGCGAAATTATGACCGTCCACTCTTACCGGCAAGGCACATAATAACAATGGGTGTTAAATCTAACACTGAATGGATTGTACCCAAGAAGTACCGAAGAAACTTTCTTTGCCAAGAGGAAACTATTCCCCGCTCTGTTCACCCTTTTCTGTCCCTTATATATGAATGCGTTTCTTGTTTTGGTCCCGAAGTGTCCTTGTCCCGCCCATATGTGTTCAGAAATACAAAACATGGAAAAACACCCAGAAACGTTTTTGTTGTCCTTATGGACTGTAGGTCAGCTTAAGACATGCACCCGTCGAATCGAATTCTAATGAATTTGCGAGCGCAGAATTGCCCGTTTGGTGACGCTTGAGATGCCCTTTGCCACTACATACATCTGAGAATTCCATGTAGCAGATTAGGGTCAGTCGACATCCTTCCTTCAGTTTTTATAAATGTACATATGAAGCAAGATCGCATAACACCAATATTATGTTTAGTGGACAACGTGTGGTGATCATTTGAATCGAATTGTAATTCGGCAAGATTCTCTTTCGGCGGACACTTGAATTCAATATTCATTTGGTACGAATCAAAATCAGTGGCCATTATAATTGTCAACAAATTTGTTAAATTATTAGAGCACACCTTCTCCGGAAATTATTTACCCATGATTTGGAGATTGATGAGTGCCGGAGACTTTTTCACATTTTGGTTTCTGGTCACTGCATCTCTAGGGCATAGTTGCCACTGTTTTTGTTTTTTTTTGGACAGAAAAAAATCTAGACACGGCCCAAACAAAATCTAGAAATATCTAGATTGTGTTGGTAAACATCTAGATTGAGAAAGTAATTAATTAATAGATAATTGATGTGACTTACCCTGTAGAATCATGTCATCTTCACTGATGTCTGTCTCACAAGATCCACAGAATAAACTTAGCTTGGATGGTGAAGTTGAAGCTTCAGATTCATAATGACTCTGATATGCTTTAGCTGTTCCAATTTCTTTTAATACACGATCAGGGAGCTGATAAGTTGAGCAGCATTTTCCTACTCTCAGGCCAAATCTTATTGTCAAGATAGCATTTAAGAGGTCAAGTTTCATCTTGTTCCTTAGTTTACATTTTATATAATTCACAGTATTGAAAGCAACTGGGGCTGATGGAATTGCTGCTGAATTTATAAAGGCAGGTGGCCATGCATTACATCTAAAGCTATTTTTTTTGGGTCATATCCTTTACAGGACATCGCTGTCAACACCAGCATCTTTCAGAAAGCTATACGAACTAATAATAATCTGGAGGACAGAAGAATTATCCCATGACTGGAAAGTCATTATTGATACCTATCTTTAAGAAAGGAGACAAGTTCCAATGTGAAAATTATAGAGAAATAGCACTACTGTTCACAAGCTATAAGATACTATCGGCAGTTTACTAAATAGACTAAAACCATATTCAGAAGACATATTAGGTGACTGTCAGGCGGGTTTTAGACAAAACAGATCAACAATAGATCAGATATTTATCTTACGACAAATAGTCGAGAAAAATTGAGAATATAAAAGAGATCTCCATAAAATTTTTGTGGATTTTAAAAATGCTTATGATAGTGTCCATAGGAATAGTCTATGGAATGCTATGCGGGAATTTGGAATACCAAGGAAGTTAATAAACATGACCAGACTATGCATGGAAGATACTTATTATATAGTAACATATTTTTTTATTTTTTTTTAGCATATCCTTTACAGGACTTAGCTGTCAACACCAGCATTTTTCAGCTGTATGTTGATCTCTTGGCAAGATTACGCTCAGTAGTTTGCCATTGCTTTCTGAGCGGCCAGCTCAGTATCCCGCAAGTCACGAGCGGGGGTCGAACCGCCTCAGCTCTCGCTCCGCTACGAGACTCTGCGTGATAAACGGGATTACAGAGAGAAAGTGTTGTAACCCCACAGCCAGGGAGACCGGCATAGTAACATATAAAGGCAGGAAATCAGACCCTTTCCAAATAACATCTGGCGTGAAACAGGGTGATGCACTATCGCTGCTACTCTTCAATCTGGCTCTAGAAAACGTTGTAAGGAAGGTAAAGGAGGAATGTGATATTGGAGGAACATCCAAGCTGCTTGGTTAGGCAGATGATATAGAAATTATAGGGGAAAATGAAAAAAGACATTGAAAATATTGACTCGTTATCAACCAAGATAAGACAGAATATATGGTAATTTCAAGAGAAGGAAAGGCTAAAAGCTCTGGCCACATACAAATAGATAATATGACCATTAAAAGAACGGAAACATACAAATACATGGGTACAATCTTCAACTGCTCCAACATCATAAGGGAAAAAATACAAACTAGAATAAATTCTGGAAATAAGATATACTATGCACTACAACATCTACTAAAATCAAATGCGCTATCTCGTAACACCAAAATCACAATATACAAAACACTGATCAGACCAGTTGTGCTGTATGGCTCTGAAACCTGGAGTACAACGAAAGGAGACGAAGCCTTGTTACAAACCTTTGAGAACAAAGTTTTAAGATGCATCTTTGAACCCATTAGGGATACACAAAGTGGAGAGTGGAAAAGAAGAAGTAACAAAGACATTTATGATATGTTTAAGTCCCCGCTAATCACTGGTATCATGAAGGCTAATAGACTACAATGGCTGGGGCATATAGAAAGAATGGAAGATAATAGGGAAACAAAACTCGCTTACACTCAGGAAATAAATGACCGTAGACCCCGAGGTAGACCAAGAAGGCGGTGGAGAGATAATATATATACAGACCTACGAGCACTTGGAATCAACGACTGGCAAGAGAAGGTCAACCAGAGAGATGAATGGAGACAGATTGTATCTGCAGCAAAGAACCTCAATGGCTCGGAACGCTGAAGAAGAAGAAGATAGTATTGAAAACTTTCCATATCAGCATTTGAATGGGGTAGTATCATGGTAGAAATTGCACATTCAAAGAGCTCACAGAATGGACTAACCTGAGGCATCTTTAAATTGTCTTACTTCACTACAAAAAGCTTCAGTTTCTGTTTTGTTTGTCCAGTCAACCAAATTCATTTTGGTCAACTGATATTCTGCTTCCGCCACAATATTATCAGTAGCCCCTAAAAATTTCATAACTTGACATATTTAGTGGCTGAAACTTGACAATTCTTACTGGCTGAAGTATGTTATTAGTATGTTGTTAAGTGAAATATTTTTCAATACATCTACATTTTCAGAAAGTCTCTGCTTCAACTGCAAAAAAATGCAGCTGTCGTTTAAAAACATGCTGGAAGATCACCTCAAGCCAAATGCTGCAACTAAACAGGATGCGGAAATAGAGTGGCGAGCCCGAAAGGACATAATTTACAACACTGCTATGGAAATCCTGGGTCCAGCCCCCCGAAAGCATAAAGACTGGTTTGATGAAAATTCTGAAGACATCAACCAATTGCTGGTCGAGAAACTTCTCCTCAAGGCACATTTGAATGACACGAAGTCAAAAAAAAAAAAAAAAAAAAAAGATGCCTTCAATAACATTCAGAGAGTAGTGCAGCAGAAACTTCGGCACATGCGGGACTCCTGGCTGAGCAACAAAGCTGATTAAATTCAAGGTTTTGCTGACAGACATGATATGAAAAACTTCTATGACTCACTGAAAGCGGTCTACGGTCCTCCATCACCAGGCAGTTCCCCTCCTCACTGCAGATGGGGGAACATTGGTCACCGATAAGAAAGAAATCCTTTAAAGCTGGGTAGAGCATTTCAGCATCATCTTAAGTGCAACTTCCTTCTTCGATGAAGAAACCATCAACTGCCTTCTTCAAGTTCCCACTAATGATACACTTGATGACTTGCCAACCATAGTGGAAATAAACAAAGCCATCCAGCAACTTTCCAGTGATTTGATTGATTGATTGATTTAGGAACCGACATCACAGCATTCGGGACATTCCCATAAGCGCTCCGTCCCCATCCTCAGCAGCCAGCGAAGAGTTCCAACACTAATAGTTCCAGTAGCAATCTGATTATATGTCCGTCTCGCCTTTCCTCTGAGCGTCGGCCAGATCCCCTCATCACACCTCGCTGTCTCATTCTTACCAGACTATGGTGATCCATTTGCTCCTCCGAGGTGTACACGTGCTCCCACAAGGCCGCAACCACGTCTGCCTTGTCATGCATCAATACTCCACCAAGTTCTGCAGAGCCAGCCAATCTGTCCGCCTGTTCATTCCCCAGCACACCGGCATGCCCAGGAGAAAAGATCCAGGTGATGCTTGCTACCCGTGACCTCCGAAGCGAAGCAAGCCACTCTGCACTTTCCAGTGGAAAGGCACCTGGTCCTGAAACCATTCCAGCAGAGATATACAAGGCAGGTATACCGGTCCTAATTAAGCAGCTTTACCAAGTCTTTACAAACATATGGGTGAACGAGACCATGCCACAAGATTTCAAGTACGTGTCAATAGTCCACCTTTACAAACGTAAAGGAAACAACCAATCCTGTGACAACCACCGAGGCATCTCCTTGCTCTCAATCTCAATCAATGGTTCTAGACATATAATTCAGCTTATCCAGGAAACCACACTGCAGGTGTTCAAACAACAGAAGAAATATTACACACTGGTTCTAGACAAATCATTCAACTTATCCAGGAAACCACACTGCAGGTGTTCAAACAACAGAAGAAATATTACACACTGGTTCTAGACAAATCATCCAGCTTATCCAGGAAATGACACTGCAGATATAAACAATGCAGGTGTTAAAACAACAGAAGAAATATTGTACTCTGGGTTACAATCACAAATGGAGGTCACCATGGCTGAATTGTTAAGAGCACTCACTCTCTCAAACTTCCTGTGTTCTGATGCTAAGATAATGGGTTCAACCTCTATACCGGTCAGTTGGATTTAAATGTTGACTTCTCGTCCTTGACTTGGGGACGTAAATTACAAGTACCTCAGAAGTCACAGAGGGTTTGCCTGTTAGCAAGGACACTGGTAGTAAGGACAGCTAATACATATGCAACATGAGTCTAGTGCACTAGAAGTAGTCGCATGTATTTGGACTACGCTTGAGTTCGAAGGAAGCAAGAACAAACAAACAAAACATCACAAACAGACAAAATATCCAAAAAAGTTCACTTTATAGCAATTTATTTGAATGTGTTCTGCCAGCAATTATAATAGTATACACCACAATTTTATGCACAAGAAATTATTTGGCAGCAGTAAAACACAATAAAACAAAGCAAATATGAATAAAATGTGTCATCAAATTCATCATATGCACAAATGCGGCATCTGTCACAACCATTAGACAACATTATAAACTGAAGTACACAAATGTGTGAGCTGTTAGCGGGTTCACCTGCTCATGTCAACACAACTGATCAACTCAGTTTACCTGGCATAGTGTGTACTGTTAGCGGGTTCACCTGCTCATGTCAAACAACTGATCAACTCAGTTTACCTGCATGAAGTCACAAATCAGTAAACAACTTTCAACAATACTGAACAATAAAATCACAGAAAATATTTTTTTTTTCTTTTTCAAAAAAAAAAAAAAGATCCTTTATAGAAAAGAAATGTTATCCATGAAATATTGTCATTGCTTTTGGGGCAGATTGTATCCAGAACGACATTACAAACATGTTTTCTTCCTGCAGAACAGACTGCCCAAAAAGAAATTTAATACAGAAAATATCTTTGTCTTTGGAATAGATTTTGTCAAGTCGTAGAACAGAATATAATATCTAGAATATACAATTTCACGCTGAGAATAGACTGTCTCCACTACAAAGTGATAAACAAAACATTCCCTGATACAGAGACATCAATGACTTAATAACCCTCGAGGTCATCAAAAGAGCACAAGAAATAAATGCACAAGCACCGCTTGGTTCTCGTAGAAGTCCAGGCAGAGATCAGTTACATTTCATTTCTTTCCTTTACTTCTACGAGTTCTGTTCTGATCAATGCCTGTAACTTTATTTCTCACAATATATTCCAATAAAATTATAAAGTTTTAAACCATTCAGATATGTCCTTTCTTTTTTTGTTAATAAAAACCCGAATATAACGAGAATGTGTATTTTTGGGCCTTTACAACGGGTTTCATTAGGTGTAAATGTTAAGAAAAAATATTTCCCTTACTTCAGAAAAAATGCTTTTTACCTTTAAAAGAGTTTCTCCCCCAAAAGTAATGAAAAAACCCAATAAAATGTTATTTTCATTTAAAAACTTTATTGGAAATACAGAGTTTTCACAAAGGAATTTTTTCACTTTTAGAAAAATTCTGTCCAAAAAAACCTAAACATATTATGACAAAAAAAAAAATATTTATTTTTAATTCAAAACAATTTTCTAAACATTCTACTTCCCCCAAAAGAAGCCTTTCAAAGGTAAATAAAATATATTTCGCTCCCAAAAAAGCTGCAAAAATTATGTTTGAAAAAGTATCACAAAAAATTAGTTTTCCCCCCCAAAAGAAGGAAAGGGATAAGCAAAAATTTATTTCATTCCCTTTAGAAAAGATTATATTAAAATTTGGAATTAATAAGCAAAATCTATTTATTTAAAACTTTGGAACAAGAAAATTTTTAAAAAAAAACATTATAGACAAAATGAATTTCCTTTCATTTTTTAAATAGATTCGGGTTTAAAAAAGGGAAAAAATAGACAAATAAAAAACCCTCTTAGATTTTAGACGAAAGAAAAAGTTAAATGTTAAGTTTCCAAAGTTAAATATTAAAAAAACCCGAAAAACCCCGGGCCGTGCCCAAAAAATTCAACAGTTGGAACCCGTTTCACATATAAGCTTTTAAATTTTACAAAATGAAAAAGATATGTGGTTTAAAAAGGGGTAATTAAAGGGACCATGCCGTTTTGACAATAGTTTTTTAAAATAGCACAAAACCCGGGTTGAATTTAGAGATCACTGCTGCCCCTGCAGCCTATTTCCCCTCTCAGCCTGCCTAGTTTACTCCAGAGGGGGGGTAAACACCAAAAAACTGGAACAAGACAAGGGGGCGGAAGTTTGCCAGATTAGCAAAGCAATAAAAAACTGTCCACCCTTTTGGAGTTCCATTAGACCAGTTCCCAACCAAGGTTTGGGGCCCTTTGGCCCTGCCCTGCCATGAATTTGTTTTTGGGTTAATTCCCCTGGGAAAAAAGGTAAACAACGGATAAATTTACAGTTGAAATTATGGGACCCCTCAAAAAAAATATCAATCTTTAAAAAACTATTACAGCTTTATGATCGGGTTAGCTACTGAGAAAAAAATAATTTTCAGCTAGTACCAAGATTTCCATACAAAAAAGTTTTTAAACCAAATTGCAGTATGTTTGTATTCACTTTGGGTTTTCAGTCAACCAAATAAAAGGGGAAAACCAACAATGAACATGTGACTTTTTACAAGAGCGTTTACTTCTTTTCACATCTAATTCTAAAAAAATCCCCATTTAAACCCCCGAGATTAACGGGTTTAGTTTAATTATCCAATAAATCTACTGTTATTGCTAAAAATTTTCAGTGTTTCCCTTTTTGCATGTCCCCGTGTCATAAAATTTGAAGACCCTGCATGACTTGGGGGTCAGTTTTTCACTCGTTTAAATGCCTGGGTACCCCTTTTTTCCCTCATCAGGATATTCTCTTTTCAACACAGCAATCGCACCCTTTTCACTCCCGTGGTATTGATATTCTTAAACCTTCGGGAGCAGAATAAAGCCATAGAAGGGTGTCTTTAAATTACAGTTCAACAGAAAATAAATAATGAAAGGGGAAAATTAGCCCCAAAACCCTATTATTTTTAACTGAAAATTTTAAAAATCAGTACTGCATTACGGAGGAAACATGTGAACAATTTAAAAACCGTGAGGGTGGCCCGGGTTTGGGCAAGTTTCAGTCTGGGGTTAAAGCGTTCGTTTTCGGATGGCTGTGAAAAGGGGCACCAAACTGGGATTTTTTCCACCCCAAGGGCAATTAACGAAAAAGCATCAGAGAATGTAACCGCTTTCATGAAACCCCAGGGTCTTGTTTTAAAGCGGGAAAAAAGAGAAAATATGTACGAACCGTTGGGGCAAAGCTCGAAAGGGGCCCACTTCTCTCGTGAGTAGTGGGCCTGCAGTCAGTAAGTGGTATACTTTTCTTCAGTCCTGCCGGCGTAGTTTAAAAGTTGTCGGTAGGGCCCATTTTTTTTGCATGTATCACCTTGTCCCGGGGGAGGGTGCATTTTTTAGCGATCCCTACTCTTGGCCTCATATCGTGAATAGCCCCGTCTGCCCAAATAGTTTATCGGGTTGATCCTTGCCAGTAGTCATTGCTTTTAAAGTTTAAGCCATGCAGGGTCTAAGTTCCCCACTGTCTCACAGTAAAAACCACGAATGGCTCTTTTAAATTCAGTCGGGGTTTCCCCTTAAAGTGAACGATCCATTTGGAAAAAAACTGGGGGCCAATTCTAGAGCTAAAAACTTTGCTTCCCAAGCTCCGACCCTCCGGAAAGAGCGTTTTTATTAGTTAAAAACCAATTGCATTGCCCTTCGCGGGGCGCTGCTTCCCACGGGTTTGGACTCTGGAAACTTTGTGCTAAATCGAATGGCCACGGGGCCGGGGGAACATTTTTTAAAAATGTTGCCCTATCAAATTTTTGATGGGTACAGAGCAGTTGTGCCGGCTCTGCAATAATGGAAGCCTCCTTGGATGGGGGGAAAGCCCAGGGGCTGCCCCCCGCCATCCCTTGAGGGGGTTTACCCTGATGTCGTTGGGCCCTTCACTTGACCCGCTGAGATTTGGCCCACACCCCCAGCACTAACAGCTAAAGTCCTTGAAACCCCGGGAAGGCCAAACCCCTAAAAATGGTGAATCGGAGTGTTTGGGCCCACGGGTTTCAAAAAAATCAGGCAAAAAACCAAAAAAAGTCAGAGTTAAAAGGTCTTTTGTGCTAGGAACAGCTCTGACTAACTATTTTCCCAATAGCTTGTGTCCAAGGAAAAACTCTGATAGTATTTCCGAATGGGCCCTTTTGCCTGGAACAGCTCTGACGGGCACATCAAAAAGCACATGTCCGACGAAAAACCCCGCTGAGGGATACCGTTCCAGACCGGGTTCTGGCAGTGCGGGAAAGGTCGAAAGTGAACGAAAAACCAAATATATCGAAGTGGGGAAATTTAAAAGCAGCCATGAGAAAAGACGTGACGTTTCCCTCGGTGAGCCCGCACCAGGGGGCTAGGGTTTTTTGGTTTCTGAAACTATGGAACCCAAAACCCTGTTGGTAAAAATCCCACCCCTGTCCCTACCCCCCCTTGAGGGCTGATGGGGAAGCTTTTTCGCCCATTCCAATTGAAAAAATGGTAGGGACGGCACCCAAACGTGAGAGTCCCATGGGGAATTTGCAACCGTAAAAATTTGCCCGCTAAAAGTAAGATGTTTTGGGCCCAAGGCCCCTCGCCCCAAGGGTGCATAACGAGACACCAAAATCACATCGGGAAAAAACCCAACTCCGGATGAACGAAAAGAAGAAGAATAAAACAATTAAAAGGGAAAATCACAAAAGGGGACACACAACAATGTTTTTAAATGAATCAAAAATGTGAAACGGGAGAGAGTTTTCTGGTCCCCAACATGGGGGATGGCATTTCAACCGTTAAGCCTCTGGGTTTTTAAAATTCTGGCTTTTGGTTTTTCCCAAGCCCGGCATTTCTTGGGATGGCAGTGCAGGGTTTTCCGCCCCCCCTGCTTTTGGGAGCTGAGTGCGTGTCACAACACTGTGACTGTGAATTTCATTTGGAATGTTTTTTTACAAACGGTCCGGGTTTTTTGCAAACGTGAATTGCCTGTTCGGGAAAAATGGGGGGTCGGGCCTATCCCCTTGGAATTTACTGGGTTGGCCTTTTTTTTTCATGAGGGGCATTTTTTTCTGAGATTCGTTGGGGGTCATTGCTGGAGGGTACGGTGTTTGTGCTTTGAGTGATGCCCCCTTTAGCAGGCCACCCTGGGCCCAAAGGGGGGTTCCCAGGGCCCTATGGGAAAAAAATCCCGGGGGAAAGAAGTTTTTCCTTTAACTTTTTAAAAGCAGTAATTTTGTGGCTGCTGGTTTTCTAGTGATGCCTCTTCCCTCGACGATGAACTGTAAATTTTTCCCTGGAGACTTTTGGGTTGCATTCTGACAGCGGCATTATGCCAGTGCACTTTGCAGGGTGTTGGCCCTTGGGCAGACTCCTGTCTATTTCCCCTTTCAAAGGGGGATTTGGGAGCATTTTTTTGTGATATTCACTGGCACAGGGAAAGGGGGATAATGGGACACCCCCTTTTCTGGGGAAGGGTTTTTTGGGGGCTGTGACTAACTAACTAAAATAAGAAAGAAAAATGACAGATTCCGGGGAAAAAAGTGAGGAAAAAAACTGGACTTTGGGTAGGGCTCATGAGAAAAGTATAACTAAAAATTTTTTTCTTGGAACGGGGAAAAAAATAAGGGAAAAAAAAAAAAAAAAACAAATAAACAAGGAGACCCAAAAACAAACAAGAAGAAAAAAAGGGAAAAGATGAAATAATATGAGGAAGACATGAAGAGAGCTAAAAAAAAAGGGGAGGGAAAAAAGGGGAAAAAAAAAAAAATGGGCGTTTGGGGGTAAGGGGTTTGGGGAAAATTATGCCCCCAA
>JACEFZ010008203.1:0-70829 GCA_014155875.1 Cepaea nemoralis
CTCCATGGATGTAGACCTGGCTAATCTTCGATGCAACCAGTATGCTTGTTTCTACCAGCCCTACCTCAACAACCCATTCACAGCCTGAGTACTGGGAAGAAAAGATGTATGACTTCTGAGGAAACCAAGCCATGTTAGACTTTCAGAAGACCAATACCTAGCCATGCCTACCAACATCAGAGAATAGATTGTCAGTCCATTGGGGCAAGTTTTAAGATGCTCTACAAACTGAGACACCATTCACCATAGAAACTCTCATTTATCCACAGCAACATGTACTAGAAGATTGTCTTGCCATATACATATATTAATGTGATGTTTCCTGAGACTGATCTATTCTATATCGTTTGGGTTTTGTCATGTTGTGTATTTGATAACTGAAAGAGTTATAATAACTACCTGTCATGCATTATTATTGTATGTTGTAATATAGATGATTATCTGAAACTCAAGACGTGAGTCATTATTGTAGCAGATGTATGTGATAACCATGTCTGTTATGGTCACACAGTGGTTGTCCAGTGATGTCAGTGTATGTTCAGTCACACACCCTATGTTCTGTGCATAGATAATCTATTTATAGAATGTTGGGAATCTGATGAGGGCGGATAACTACACACTAGTCCAAGTCCATATACTTTATAGAGAAAATATCATTCCCAATGATTAGGGGTAATTTTCCGGGGTCCCCAACGCCTTCTAAAGTTACCTATCTTTATAAATTTCGTGAAGGGAACTTGTTTTTGTTACAGGGGTCCTCACGTGGGGGATAATGAGCCATTTCAAGGTTTCCTATAGAAGACACAAGAGGATGATAGCCCCTCCCAACTGGGAACCCCTTAGATATCTCTTCGTTTAAAATTTCTTCACCTCACACCCTAGTGCGAAGAAATGCAACCTAATGACTAAATGTTATGGCAAGGCAGATCAGGTCCTAAACCTTAATCAGCAACTGGTCTAGGATGGAAGCTCCGACGGTTAGAGCATTGATTTGCTGATCCGGCAGCTTCTGCATCTTGCCTTGTTCCAGAGATTTTGGTATTACCTTTCCTCAGGAGTAAACTTGGCAGGCCGAGAGTAAGATCATGTCGCATGGCAAACACATGGTCTCTAAATTCAGCCAGTCTTTGTGCTTATGGAGAGGTAAACTTCTATTTTACAAACTATCGTATGTCAAGGTGCCAGTCAGTCAATTAGTCAGTCATTATAATGGCGTGATGACTGGCAAAGCTTTGTGAATACAGGGTTTCCAATATCTGGCTTGTTATTGCTATAAGATGACACACGTTTGTCAGTTATCCTTAACCGTTCAACATTTATTATTGCTTTTATACAAGAGAACAATTGTCCACACCCATTAAGTAGAATCAAACATTGCTGGAGCTTTGGCAGCAAACATGAGAATAATTTTTGTAATCGATGAAGAAGACGGGGGTTAATTGAGAGATCCCACGGAGGTGGGTGTTGCCTCGAAAGAGCTGATTTCTCTCCAAAATATGTATCTGTGTGTTATCTGTTGCCATTGCAGCATCAAATGAGAATGGCACCAGTGAACAAAAGAAAATGTCATCATAAGCTGAACAGCTACGAATATTTGATGAAATTCTTCTGATAAAGAAACGTTCGTATCTCTCAAAGCTCATTTCGAGTTCTCCGTTTTTTCTGTTGGCCCCTTCGCAGTTTATGAAATGAACCTGATTTTCATTTGAAATTTGTGATTTCCATAGATCCATTTTGGCTTTGAAACATTTGATGGCATCAAAAATCTCTGTAAAAATGTTGGTTTTGCCTTGTAACTCAGATTAAAATTGGACAAATGTCCAGTTATGTCTACTACAATAGGTAGACTCTGGATCCAATGCTCATTTGTCTATTGCCCTGTGTTCTGTCTCCTCATCTTTACCATGGGAATAAGCTCATCTCTGAGAACGTAGACTACTGTAACACATTTTAACATGACAAACAACATGTTTCAGTGTTACAAGCTACACCACCACGTTGACTGTCGATGACATCCAACAACTGGCTAATGGGAATAACTTCATCTCTGAGAATGTAGACTATTGTAACACATTGTGACATGACAACCAACATGTTTCAGTGTTACAAGCTACACCACCACAGTGACTGTCCATGACATCCAACAACTAGCTAATGGGAATAAGCTCATCTCTGAGAATGTAGACTACTGTAGCACAATGTGACATGACAACCAACATGTTTCAGTGTTACAAGCTACGCCACCACCATGAAAAGTTGAAAATGGAGAGAGAAATAGAGGAGAAAAAGCTACAGGCTGACCTAGAGAATAAAGAGAAAGATCGCCAGCATGCTCTTGAAATGAAAAGAATGGAAAAGGAGATGGAGCTTAGGAGAGTGGAGTTGGAAAACAATCTCCCAAACCCCGCACTTAATGCAAGCCCTATAGCCGAAGCAAATGTAGAAGCATCCTCTCTTCATACAGGTCCGATGGTGTTCCCTCTGGAACCATTTTCAGAGCACAGCGACACGATGGAGAGTTATCTTCATCGATTCGAGAGAATGTGCGATATGTGTGGTTTGGAGGAAAGTAAACGAAGTGTTAAGTTGTCCCAGGGACTGCGCGGTATTTCTTATGAGGTATTTTTCAGACTGCATCCCGAGGAACTTGACAACTATGAGATTCTAAAACAGGCATTGCTTGCGAGATATGAAGTGGACGCGGAAAGCTATAAGAAAAAATTCAAAAGTGCTAGGAAGGAATCTGGAGAAAACTATGCACAGTTCATAGATAGATTAAAAACATATTTACATAAGTGGAGCGCATTAGGTAGATTTGAGGAAACATATGAAGGTTTACAGGAAATGATCATCATAGACCAGCTGAAAGATAAAATGTCAGCTGACATGAAAGCATTTCTTACTCAGCATGGAGCTGAAAAATTGGATGCAATTATTACCATGGCAGAGAAATTTGAAAAGTCACAAAGAGAAGCTGGAGGTAATCGGCGGAATACACCAACTCCCTCGCAGGACGCTTCTCAGAAGCCCAAGGAAAATAATGGCCACAGTTATAGTAAACCTAAAGAAAAACCTAAAACCACCACCCACAATAGAAACCAGCATGCTTTGAGAGAAGGGAAACCGCATTGTACGAACTGCAATAGGACAGGACACCGCACGAAAGACTTCTGGCGAAAAGCCCCTCCTCATACGGTCGCATGTCTGGCAAAACAGGAAAGAAAGATGGTGAGCATTGAGGATCATCCTTATTAGAATAAGCCTGAAGACACCAGGACCAGAATTCATGTGATAGAATCAGTTACACTTAACGGATTCTCTACCACGTGTCTATACGATACTGGTCTACAATTTGATGCATTTGTTTCTACCTCATTAGTTAACCCTGAACAAATCACCGAGGAGACAATTGAACTACAGGGGTCTTCAAAAAGCACCGTCCCGATGTCATTACCCGTGGCAAAGGTAAACATAATTTCGCGTTATGTGACTGGTGAAATAAGAGCAGCGGTCCTAGATGACCCCATCTACCCTGTGATGTGAGGACGACGCTACGTCTTTTTTAGGAGATCCTGATAAGCCTCTGATTGTCGGCGCCATGACGACTAGACAGCAAGCTAAGGAAACTCCAGCGTCGACAACTCCAACAAATCCTTAACCAGAGGAATTGAAACAAGCCCAGGCAGCAGATAGCACCTTAGCGGCATGTTGTCATAAATTACCTAAAACACATTCACCCCCACATAAAGGTGAAATGTACACGAAGAATGGACTTCTCAATCGAAGGGCAGGAAAAGAAGGACAAGAGCACGCACAACTCGTTGTACCTTCTTCTTACAGAACTCAAGTTCTGGATATGGGTCATAGTCTACCATTCAGTGGACACATGGGAATCAATGCTATGACGCAAAGGATTTCTACCCACTACTACTGGCCGGGAATCAATGCAGACATAGTGCGATATGTCAAGTCATGTCCCTAGTGTCAGAGAGTGGCCCCAAAGCACTGGACAGCACCAGCGACATTAGGGGAAATGCCCATTACTGGCACACCATTTGAAAGAATGGCTGTGGATATAGTCAGACCTCTCAACCGTACGAAGAGAAGGAACTGCTAAATACTTACACTTGTGGACACTTGCTCGATGTGGGCCGTAGCAGTGCCTTTGCCATCAAGCGATTCAAAGCATGTAGCTGAAGCTTTGCTTGGCATATTTGCTCGGTTAGGATTTCCACTTAGGATTGTAACTGATAATGGATCACATTTCAGAGGAAAGCTAAGGAAGAAGTGTTCAGTCTCTTCCATTCTCGACAGATTCACACGTCTCCATATGACCCTGCGTCGAATGGGACATTGGAACGATTTAACGGTACCCTTATTTCTATTTTGAGAAAATTAGCTCATGAGAAACCGGAAGCATGGGATACATATGTACCTGCCGCATTATTTGCGTACAGAGAAGTACCCCATCACTCAACTGGGTTTGCACCAGCAACATTGTTGTTTGGACGACCAATCAAGGGACCACTTGAAGCTTTACGTCGTACTTGGACTGATGATCAAGTTGATGAGACAGCTGTGACTGCATCCACCTATGTGGCTGAGTTAAAACAACGTCTACAACATGGTTGGAAGTTAGCGACAGACAATCTACGGCAAGCTCGACGTAGAATTGCCAGCTACTACAACAAGAAAGCGAAGGATCGAGAATTGGAGGTGGGAGAAAAGGTGCTGCTACTTCTCCCAACTAGTCAGAATAAGTTGCAGATCGGCTGAAAAGGACCTTATGAAGTGACTGAGAAGATTTCTCGCACTAACTATAGGATTTCCATCAGAGGGAAACCGAAAATGTTTCATATAAACCTCCTGAGGAAATATAATGAAAGGCCTACCACCGAGACAGCACATCTGATGGCGTTAGCAATGGCTACGGAAGTAGACCATGGAACCACGATGGGTGTGGAGTACCCTCTGCAAGCAAAAGAAGCTTATCGGGATGTGGACATCAGTCCTAAACTCACCATGGATCAGCAGCAGCAGATTCAAGAACTCTTAGCTACTTATGCAGATGTACTTACTGACAAGCCAGGACTTACAGATTTGTCCGAGTTCGATATGAAGCTAATCGACCATACCCCTGTGCGAGTCAAAACTTACCCAGTTCCTTATGCAAAAGCGACAGCTTTAAAAGAAGAGATCCAGCAAATGCTTTCAACAGGAATCATCTCTCCATCTGAATCACCTTACAGTGCAAGTGTGGTTTTGCTGCGAAAACCCAGTGGAGAACATAGGTTGTGCATCGATTATCGTCAGCTCAATGCTATAACAGAGTTTCAGGCTGAACCCCTACCTGATCAAAACCAACTCTTCACTAGTCTCAGCCGGGCCAAGTACTTCACTAAGATAGATCTCAGTAAGGGATATTATCAAATTCCTGTAAAACAAGAAGTTCGTCCATGGTAGGCCTTCAGTACCCCTGATGGTCACTATGAGTTTAACGTTCTTCCCTTTGGTCTGAGTAATGCTCCCAGTGTCTTCACCAGAATGATGGGGAAACTACTCAAACCACTTAAACATCCAGCAATCAACAATTTTATGGATGATATCCTGATTGCTACTGAGACATTTGAGGAGCATTGTAAGGCCCTCCACCTTCTTTTCCAACGTCTGAAGGAAACTGGTTTGACAGCACGACCAAAGAAGTGTCAAATAGGATTCCAACAATTGGATTTTTGGGGACATACAGTATCTCATCGATACATGACTCCTCATGAAGGAAATGTGGAGACGCTGCAACAATCACCTCGTCCTAAAACAAAGAAAGATATTAGATCTTTTGTTTCATTGTGTGGGTTCTATCAAAGATACATCAAAGACTTAAATTCATTAACAGCTCCTTTAACTAACCTTACAAGGAAAGGGGAGCCGGAGAATGCCAAATGGTCGACCGAATGTGAGCAAGCTTATTCAGCTGTCAAGACAGCATTAACTGCCAAACCAGTACTTAATCTCCCGGATCTCACCCAACCATTCATTTTGCGGACTGATGCAAGCAACATTGGAATTGGCGCTACAATTCTTCAGAGGAAGGAAGATGAGCACTCAGTCCTGTTTCCGGTTGCCTATGCAAGTAGAAAATTGAACTCAGCAGAGAAGACTTATTCTACCATCGAAAAGGAATGTTTGGCATTGGTTTGGGCCGTGGAGAAATTTCAAGCATATTTGTATGGGAAGCATTTTACGGTGCAGAGGGACCATCAACCCCTAATGTTTCTGGCAACCTCAAGGAACCTGAATGCGAGACTGATGAGGTGGTGTCTGCTTTTACAACCATATTCATTCCAGATCGAATATGTACCTGGAAAATTGAATGTTGGGGCAGACTTCCTTAGCCGACATCCTGTTCCTGATCAGGAAACAGAAACAGAGATGAAAGGAACCAACGGGGAAGAGATGGATTAGCATTGGAAATTCGGAATGAAGCCGTGCCTGAAGTTACAGTTTCTTGGAGGACAACTGTCTTGGAGTGGAGCTTTGTGACATGTCAATGTCTCATGCCCGTCTTCATACGAATTAACGCACCATATACAATGGCGAGTATAGATAGACATGTGTTTTAAATGGAAAGGAAAGACAGCAAGTAGTTTCTTAAGTTTACAAACTTAAGCCCCATGAAGAAAATGCAGAGTGATTCATCGTGAACAAAGAGTTTTGGCGTTCTCAAAGTAATTAGGTACCTGTCACCTGTCAACTGGAAAGACCTACATCGGAGAAGATAGTATCCGCGCATGTTGCAATTTCATTAACATACAATTGCATAGGTCAAGAGAGCACGGTTGATGTTTCATTACCGGGAGAAAGTAGGTGCCAGGCAACAAAGAAACGAGAAAGATAAACAGGAAGGGAACAGTATTGTTATCGGTAAATTGGATGAATGTAGGTGAATTAATCATTGTCACGTCGAAGGAAATTCTTATGGAGAGGATTGGTGGAGACAAAGATTGTGGAAGACAAATAAAGTGGTGTGAGAGGAGATATATAAAGTACAGCGGAAACTTAACGGGCCAGTCTTTTACAATGTGATCTAGAGAGCAGAAGTTTTTCTGATTGTGTGTGTGGATATAATAATTGTCCTGGGAGTGAAGGTAATTAATAATTAATATGCCTCTCCTATAAATGGATCAAAGTTAACAGATAGATGTCTTTTATAGAGAGCACTTGTTCTTTGTGATAAGGAATATATATATATATATATATATATATATATATATATATATATATATATATATATATATATATATATATATATATATATATATATATATATATATATATATATATATATACAGGCTCAGACGATAAAGAAGATTTTCTTGACTTAGAGAAACTATTCTGATGAGTAGATAAGTCACCCTTCGGAATGGAGAATTCTTAATGAATCTGTTGATGCGTTAGTCATGTATTTGACGAGTGATACACTTCTCATTCACTAATTCTCAGAGTCTGCAGGGACGATCTATGCTTTATAACAAAACTACTTCTATGATCCTTTCTCAGAGATAGTCATTATATTCTATGTCTGGAAAATTATGTTCTAAAGTGTATTGCGTGTTCTGACTCTATATGATTTTGTGTTACAATAATTCATGTTTTATTTGTGAATGATACTTTTCTAAAACCTACATTGTAAAATTTTGATGTGTATTGATGATTATGGGAACATGGGAAAATGATGAAGGGTTGGGCGGATATTTTCCCGGAAGAAGGAAAACATGGACCAGGCAGTGGGCTCATATCGTTCTACGGACAAAAGAAGGACTAGCCTGCAGAACGCCTGAAGGAAGAGGACATGTCGTGCCATTAGGTGAGGTGGACACCTCCAACTGAGATATAGAAAAACATCAGGCACACAGAATAGCCAGGCTGGACTACCCTGAGCTAAGGAAAGGATCCCTTCTCCCTTCACTTATATTTTTCCCCTAACCCAGCTCTTAGGTGAGATAGATATATGGTTTTTGGTCCTATTTCTCAAGGGTGGTGGTTATGTTGAAGACAAAAACTGGGCAGAGACCTGTATGCTAATGATGGTCATTCTGGAGGAACAGCATCATTTACCTCAACTGCTTCTCCTATGCCACATCCCTGCAGCCCAGGGATGAACAGCTAAGTACCTGTCAGTACATTCTGTGTTGTCCACAACTCTAGAACCAAGATACCCCCTGTAACATCATCCCACGTAGGATCTACAACAAGAGTAGTTACACCGGAAGACTCATACCTTCAAGAACATTGCTCGAGTGCCATTAGGAGTGCACCAAGAACAATTAGAGTAGTATTTGACATTCTGGACAATAGATTATTGTTGTGAAGAACTCAGAGACACATTTGGTTTAGTGCCCTTTTATACATCAAGGACAGTGTACCTTAATATTAGTGTAGAGTTTGGAACTTTAATTCCTTATTTTGCTAATGATTGGTTTATCTCATTAATGGTGTTATGCTGAATAGTGTATCTGATACCATATGTCACTCCAATATACATACACAGGAACCCACCATCATATTATCTCATTACAGTATTATAATGTGTATCAAGGTGTTGGTCGTTTTCCTTGTTGAGTTAGAGTGCTAATTAGACCAAATACATTAGTTACTACTTAAGAGTGGAGCCAAGTGTGGCCAGGAATAATACAAGTATTCCGGATTTTCCCGGGGACAAATTTCCCTTATCGGAGTACTGTGAACTTCCGGGGCTCCACTGGCCCTCTGTGAAGAAACTTTAACTATTAATCAAAAATCCTCCCCTATTGATTCTTAACGAGCCATTTTCAAGTTTCTCTAACAGTTGGCTATTAGAATTTGGGGATCCCATCCTCATTTCTTTTTAACTTACCACACTTTCTAAAATATGTCCTGGCTTGAAGTATCTGGCATTGGTACAAGTTCAGGTGGGTGTTCATACATATGACAATCTGCACCATACGCTCGAGGGAAAATAGCACGTTGTACTTTACCAGTTACATCAACTGTTTCATCAGCGGCAACTGGAAAATACTGAGACTTTGTTGAAAAAGCTTTCATCCGCGTCTTCAAGTTACTTCCATTTCATCAATCATATCTGATTGTTTCCCACGAAAGCCATGTCTTGGAAGTAAGCAAATTAAGTAAAGGACGTTTCAAGGTGTGGTGACCACGCAGTGCTAGACTCAGGACAGACAGTATAGACACGTCGTGGTTGTAACAGACTCACGGAGCATGCTGAGAAGGGTGAAGACAGGCAAACTTTCGTACAGGGTGCCATGCTTTAATTACAACAGAAACAATTAAAGATAGAGAGCGACTGCTGGATCTGTCCCCCAGGACATGCTGGAGAATAGAGAAACGAGCAGACGGGCGCATTGGCTGGGTCTGCACGGCTGGGTGGGGTACTGGTGCATGGCTGGATGTGCATGGCTGGGTGGAGTACTGGTGCATGGCTGGGTGGGGTACTGGTGCATGGCTGGGTGTGCATGGTTGGGTGGGGTACTGGTGCATGGCTGGGTGTGCATGGTTGGGTGGGGTACTGATGCATGGCTGGGTGTGCATGGCTGGGTGTACATGGTTGGGTGGGGTACTGGTGCATGGCTGGGTGTGCATGGTCGGGTGTGGTACTGATGCATGGCTGGGTGTGCATGGCTGGGTGTGCATGGCTGGGTGTGCATGGTTTGGTGGAGTACTGGTGCATGGCTGGGTGTGCACCGTTGGGTGGAGTACTGGTGCATGGCTGGGTGTGCATGGCTGGGTGTGCATGGTTGGGTGTGCATGGTTGGGTGGTGTACTGATGCATGGCTGGGTGTGCATGGTTGGGTGGAGTACTGGTGCATGGCTGGGTGTGCATGGCTGGGTGTGCATGGCTGGGTGTGCATGGTTGGGTGGGGTACTGGTGCATGGCTGGGTGTGCATGGCTGGGTGTGCATGGCTGGGTGTGCATGGCTGGGTGTGCATGGTTGGGTGGAGTACTGCTGCATGGCTAGGTGTGCATGGTTGGGTGGGGTACTGGTGCATGGCTGGGTGTGCATGGTTGGGTGGAGTACTGGTGCATGGCTGGGTGTGCATGGCTGGGTGTGCATGGCTGGGTGTGCATGGTTGGGTGGGGTACTGATGCATGGCTGGGTGTGCATGGTTGGGTGGAGTACTGGTGCATGGCTGGGTGGGGTACTGGTGCATGGCTGGGTGTGCATGGCTGGGTGGAGTACTGGTGCATGGCTGGGTGTGCATGGCTGGGTGGAGTACTAGTGCATGGCTGGGTGTGCACCGCTGGGTGGGGTACTGGTGCATGGCTGGGTGTGCATGGCTGGGTGGAGTACCGGTGCATGGCTGGGTGTGCACCGCTGGGTGGGGTACTGGTGCATGGCTGGGTGTGCACCGCTGGGTGGGGTACTGGTGCATGGCTGGGACTGCACCGCTGGGTGGGGTACTGGTGCATGGCTGGGTGAAGTACTGATGCATGGCTGGGTGTGCATGGCTGGGTGGGGTACTGGTGCATGGCTGGGTGTGCACCGCTGGGTGGGGTACTGGTGCATGGCTGGGACTGCACCGCTGGGTGGGGTACTGGTGCATGGCTGGGTGAAGTACTGATGCATGGCTGGGTGTGCATGGCTGGGTGGGGTACTGGTGCATGGCTGGGTGTGCATGGCTGGGTGGGGTGCTGGTGCACCGCTGGGTGTGCACCGCTGGGTGGAGTACTGGTGCATGGCTGGGTGTGCACCGCGGGGTGAGGTACTGGTGCATGGCTGGGTGTGCACTGCTGGGTGGGGTACTGGTGCATGGCTGGGTGTGCACCGCTGGGTGTGGTACTGGTGCATGGCTTGGTGGCGTACTGGTGCATGGCTGGGTGGGGTACTGGTGCATGGCTAGGTGGGGTACTGGTGCATTACTGGGTGGGATACTGGTGCATGGCTAGGTGGGGTACTGGTGCATGGCTGGGTGGGGTACTGGTGCATGGCTGGGTGGGGTACTGGTGCATGGCTAGGTGGGGTACTGGTGCATGTCTGGGTGTGGTACTGGTGCACCGCTGGGTGGGGTACTGGTGCATGGCTGGGTCTGCACCGCTGCGTGGGGTACTGGTGCACGGCTGGGTCTGCCCGGCTGGGTGGGGTACTGGCGCACGGCTGGGTGGGGTACTGGTGCATGGCTGGGTGGGGTACTGGTGCACCGCTTGGTGGGGTACTGGTGCATGGCTGGGTGGGGTACTGGTGCACGGCTGGGTGGGGTACTGGTGCATGACTGGGTCTGCACGGCTGGGTGGGGTACTGGTGCACGGCTGGGTTGGGTACTGGTGCATGGCTGGGTCTGCACGGCTGGGTGGGGTACTGGTGCACGGCTGCGTTGGGTACTGGTGCATGGCTGGGTGGGGTACTGGTGCATGGCTGGGTGGGGTACTGGTGCATGGCTGGGTCTGCACCACTGGGTGGGGTACTGGTGCATGGCTGGGTAGGGGACTGGTGCATGACTGGGTCTGCACGGCTGGGTGGTGTACTCGTGCATGGCTGTGTCTGACGGCTGGGTGGGGTACTGGTCCATGGCTGGGTGGGGTACTGGTGCATGGCTGGGTGGGGTACTGGTGCATGGCTGGGTGGGGTACTGGTGCATGGCTGGGTGGGGTACTGGTGCATGGCTGGGTCTGCATGGCTGGGTGGGGTACTGGTGCATGGCTGGGTCTGTACGGCTGGGTGGGGCACTGGTGCATGTTTGGGTGCGGTACTGGTGCATGGCTGGGTGGGGTACTGGTGCATAGCTTGGTGGGGTACTGGTGCATGGCTGGGTCTGCACGGATGGGTGGGGTACTGGTGCATGGCTGGGTCTGCACGGCTGGGTGGGGTACTGGTTCATGGCTGTGTGGGGTACTGGTGCATGGCTGGGTGGGGTACTGGTGCATGGCTGGGTGGGGTACTGGTGCATTGCTGGGTGGGGTACTGGTGCATGGCTGGGTCTGCACGGATGGGTGGGGTACTGGTGCACGATAGATCAGATGTGGTCAGAGCCCGGTGGGATCATGTCTACAATGTGGAGGAACCGGTACATCATCATTGCCTGGAAATAACGGTGCCGCAGGGAGTGACCAGGGATCTGGCCGACACTCAGTGCTAGGAGGAAAGGCAGACGGACACACAAACACATTTCAACTGGTACTATTAGTACTGCCGGCTCCGTGGCGAAGGAGCATAGGGGTGCAAGTTTCGTGATTTCGCATACCCGCGTTCGAAACACAGCTGTGCGCGATTTGGCAGCAGACCGCGTTGTGTTGGTGTTTTTTTTAACGAAATGGCATGGGCGCCGGTCGTTCAGAAAGCAATGGCAAACTACTGAACGTAAACTTGCCAAGAGATCATAACAGCACATAATGCTGGTGGTGACTGCAACGTTCTGTAATGGATACACAACTAACGTTTTTTTTCTATTAGTACTGGAACTCTTCGCTGGAATTGCTGTGATGTAGGTTCTTGACTGAACTCAACTCGGCAGTCGGTTGTTAATATCACAGCGACTGCGTCCACTTCCCGACACGTGTGATATAAGAAATGACTGCTATATTTCACAAGCACCTATCTATTTATTCGTACACTCAGATTTGCCTTGACGTTCACTTTGCTAAAGTAGCCAATATGAACGTTTGATGGCTGGCTGCCGCACCCAGTACGACGTATGTTTAGTGCCAGTTTGCTACTGACCAGACAGTGCGGCCTCACATCTGCAACATTGTTGTTGTCTAATACTCGGTGACATAAATCAAATAAGAAGCCAGTAACGTCGATCTTTCATAAAACTACGTCTCGTCCTCAGTCACTTTCGTTCTTAATTCTTTCTGTTCCAGGCAGTTTTAGTATTAACATACTATGTCATAATATTAATTTAGCCCCTGATCCCCTAGGTGGCCTTTACTGAACTGCATTCTGTGCCAGTCTGTTGTAGTATTAACCTACAATGTTAGAAATATTAAATTACCCCCTATTAACCTAGATGGTATTTAGTGTCTGTCCCCGACAGTTGATATGTTAAATAATATATGACCCAGACATTTTGCACTCAAACAGAACTTTAAGACACATACGTCATTATGAAATATGCAATGAACGCATGCTGAGTTGCTTGGTGCCGAATAGAGTTAAACCACTGCCATGGTATCTATCCCCGTGCCATCTTGTCATCATCATCCAGTGGCGTTTGCTGCGAAGAACCTTTCTCCTACTACAGTCTTGAGAAATGGCTCCCTATCATGAGCCAGATGTCATTCCCCTGTTGCTAACACGTTTAAATTATCTACCACATATCTCCACCTATGTTCTCGTCTTCTTCTTCTTCGCTCCCTCAGTGTACCTCCCTTCACAGCCATCGTGTCCAGACATGCATGCATTATTACATGTTCAAAATATTTTATTTTCCGGAATATTGTATTCGTGATAACTAGTTTTCTCCTGTCGATTATTGAGTTATTCATGGACAGATTGATTGATTGATTGATTGATTTAGGAACCGACATCACAGCATTCGGGACATTCCCATAAGCGCTCCCCATCCTCAGCAGCCAGCGAAGAGTGTTTGTTCATTCGTCTCCATAATTACTTGGCTTTCATCGTATACCAATAGCATGTTCTTGACGAAAATCTTCTTATCATCATTTCAATATGGCCGGGAAGGTTAACCCGGTCAACAAATGCCCGCAGAAGTCGGATGTGTCGGCCTAACGGCGCAAGAACCCAGCTCTGCTGTAAACAAGCACAACGCAGTCACATCCGAAAAAAAAAAAAAAAAAACTCCGGATGAAGAAGATTTCAATATCGTATAAATATAGCATGTTGATATACGATATAACTCTTTTATCATCATTTCAGCCTCGTATAAAAATAGCATGTTGATGATGCAAATATGTTTTAATCAATTCATAATCGTATACTAATAGCATGTTGATCACACATTCTCATTCATCTGAACATCATATATTATAAGCATGTTGATAATGTCCATTACTGTTATCATTTCATCATCGTATACCATTACCATCTTGATGATACCCATATCTTTCATCAGTTCATCACTATATACCAGAACCATGTTGATGATACCCATTTCTTTCATCAATTCATCATCGTATACCAGAACCATGTTGATGATACCCATTTCTTTCATCAATTCATCATCGTATACCAGAAACATGTTGATGATACCCATTTAGTTCATCAATTCATCATCGTACACCAGAATCATGTTGATGATACACATTTCTTTCCCCAATCCATCATCGTATACCAGAATCACGTCGAAGATGCTCACCAGTTCATAAGGTCAACTAGTCCCAAGACTGGCGTTCAATTCATGTCATCATGTCTCCTATTTCCATTTACTCTTTTCGGCTCAGCCTAAACCTCTACCCCAAAGTCCCAGCAGGATCATTTAGTGTAGTTTGTTTAAACGTTGATGTATCACTATGGTAAGCTGATGATGTATCACTATGGTAAGCTGATGATGTATCACTATGGTAAGCTGATGATGTATCACTATGGTAAGCTGATGGAGGCGTCAGGTGAACTGTCCATGATGTCACTTGTAGTTGTGTTCTAGTCAAGCTCACCCATTCTACTGATCGTTTTCATTAATTCACTGACTGCATGTTATTGCCAGGACGTTCTCTTGTCCATTTGCCCTGAACCGTTCCCTCCAGTGTAATCAGCAATAGATCACTATGACTTCAGCTGTGATCAAAGATAACCCACTTGTCATTCCACGTTTCTGCAAGCTTGGCGGCACACATTTGTTCACCAGGCGGCATACATCTGTTCACCAGGCGGCACACATTTGTTCACCAGGCGGCATACATTTGTTCACCAGGCGGCACACATTTGTTCACCAGGCAGCACACATGTGTGCACCAGGCGGCACACATTTGTTCACCAGGCGGCACACATTTGTTCACCACGCGGCACACATTTCTTCACCAGGCGGCACACATTTGTTCACCAGGCGGCACATATTTGTTCATCAGGCGGCACACATTTGTTCACCAGGCAGCACACATTTGTTCACCAGGCGGCACACATTTGTTCACCAGGCGGCACACACTTGTTCACCAGGCGGCACACATTTGTTCACCAGGCGGCATACATTTGTTCACCAGGCGGCATACATTTGTTCACCACGCGGCACACATTTGTTCACCAGGCGGCACACATTTGTTCACCAGGCGGCACATATTTGTTCACCAGTATAATTCATTCCACGTTTCTGCAGAAGTCCACGTGGCCAGGAAGGATAAGTGCTCTCGCTCTTAAACATCCGGTGCGCTAATGGCGGGGGTAAAGGCTTATTCCTTACACCGGCATAAAGTTGGACTTAAACGTTGACTTCTCGTTTAGAAAGCAGTTGCAAACTACTGAACATGAAATTGCGTAGAAATGAACCTACGGTTTATGTCCTGCATTATTCTCTACGCTTATACAATTCTCGATTTATTTCTCTTTTATTCCATACACTTACAACCTTTCATTCTATTTTTTTTTTCCCGCGTTTCCATCCTGTTTCAGGATATTGCGGTCAACACCAGCATCTTTCAGCTGTATGTTGATTCCTAGGCTAGATTACGCACATCAGCACGCCACGACTTTCTGAGCGACCGGCTCCATACTCTCATAAGTCACTTTTTTCATTCTATACGCTTAAAATATTTTATTCTATACGCTACAAAATTTCATTCTATACGCTACAACATTTCATTATATACGGTTACAGCCTTTCATTCTATACGCTTACAACCTTTCATTCTATGCGCTTACATAATTTCATTCTATACGCTTATAACCTTCCATTCTACCCATGTACAACCGTTCATTCTATACGTGTACAACCTTTCACTCTATACTCATGCAACCATTCATTCTATACGCTTACAACCTTTCATTCTATGCGCTTACATCATTTCATTCTATACGCTTATAACCTTCCATTCTACCCATGTACAACCGTTCATTCTATACGTGTACAACCTTTCACTCTATACTCATGCAACCATTCATTCTATACGTTTACAACCATTTATTCTAGATGCTTACAACCTGTCACTATATGCATTTACAATCTTTCGTTATATATGCTTACAACCTTCCATTCTATGCAACCAGAATTATCCATAATATAACTACTACTCTCCATTCTGCTTGCTTGCTTGCTTGTGTTCGTTGGCTTGAGCTCCAACGCGAAGTCCTGTATGTCGGATGAAGGCATCCTGTTGTCCAACATCAGTGTGATGTCATACAGGACCTGAGTTTTGCGTGAGTATCCGTTGTCCCATGTCTGGCTTATTGGTGTGCAGACTGGTGGTTCCTCGCCGTACAGGCAGACACTCTCCGACTTCGGAGGAATCGGCGATCCTACTGACTTTAGCCAGGACCCCGAAGGGACCTGTTGCCCAGGACGCTCGAAGAGGACGCGTCAATAGGTCTTGGCCAGTATATAACCCGGCCCTGGTGCCTTGGAAACACCTCTGCGTCCCACTCTCCATTCTGAGCAAGAACAACTTCCCAATCTTTCCTGCTACAGTTCTCCAGCTTACATTACTGCAACTCCCAATCCTTCACTCTCCCATTCTCCACCCTACATTACAACTCACGATCCTTCATTCTCCCATTCTCCGCCCTATATCACTACACCATTGTCTACCAAATTCCCCATCGTGCAGATGATACTGTCAATGGGTCGCCTGTATTTCACCCGCTGGCGAGCACCCGACGGTCAGTTCAATCAGACCAACGTCCAGATTGCCTATTGTGAGCTCACAATTGACACCCCAACGATCGTTTAGCGTCTGTTGACCCCACTCTCATTCCGCCACTCTCCGGTTTTGCAGACGATGAAGCTGGAACAGTCAAATTATTTGTCTCCGATTGGTTGAATTCGCGACAGCACCGACAAGCATTCCTGTTTATTACTATCTATTACGTTTCTGAATGTTTCTGTCTGTCTGTCTGCCGGTCTATTTGTTAGTCTGTATGTATGTCTGTATATATATATATATATATATATATATATATATATATATATATATATATATATATATATATGAACCTACATGTATGCTGGCTGTTAGAATGTCTGTATGGTTTTGTCTGTTTGTCTGAATGTCTGTCTGTCTATTTGTCTGTGTGTATATCTGTCTGTCAGTCCGTCCGTCTGTCAAGCTTGATGACTATGTAGCTACCATCCAGTATGTCTGTCTGCTTGCCTGTCTGTCTGCTTGTCTATCTATCTATCTATCTATCTATCTATCTATCTATCTATCTATCTATCTATCTATCTATCTATCTATCTATCTATCTATCTATCTATCTATCTATCTATCTATCTATCTATCTATCTGTCTGTCTGTCTGTCTGTCTGTCTGTCTGTCTGTCTGTCTGTCTGTCTGTCTGTCTGTCTGTCTGTCTGTCTGTCTGTCTGTCTGTACATCATCTACCTATCTAGGTATCTGTGTATCTGCCTGTGTGCCTGTATAACTGTGTGTCTGGTTCTCTGTCTGCATATATATTTTTAGAGCTGCGACCGATTAATTTTAATTTAATAGTTAACGTTTGAAAAAATTAACGATTAATTAATCGTTAATTTCGATTAAAGCAAAACAATTATGGTCATATAACTCACATTATAGTTGTATTTGTCAAAAATCGAAATAACATTGGATTGTCTTGTTCATATGTCATCTAATAACCAACTATGCAAACATACGAGTATGTTGACAGTATTTGCTTCAAGTGACTGTCGTAGTAATCCTTTATTACTTTGGTGTCGTCCCTGGAGTGAGGGGAATCAACACCCACAATTTTATTAACCCAATATTATTTTCCTAGAGAAACCACCCGAATCCGTCCACAAAACTCCTTCAGTCTGTAGACACCTCTTTCTTACTCTCACTCACCCCTGGATCATGCCCCCTCTCATTCTTCCCCAACACAACATACTCAACAACTCTAGCTTTAACAAATAAATACAACAATTAATTTATTAAAATAAAGAGTATGTGTGTGAGAGGTGTGTGTGTGTAATGTGTAGAAAGTGTGTCGAATATTCTAATGTGTATGTAGAATCAGACCAGTGAATCATGAGCAAAGTCTGTTACATCATTGTGCTGAGCACACAACAGCACCATGTATTCTGGACAGTGAACCTCATCTAGAAGATGTTTCTCCGTCCACGTGACGACTTTCTCCGATAACGCTCGAACAAACAGGATGCTGGTCATCAGTTAGACACTGTCCGATCTTGGTCTTCACTCTAACAAACACGGTGAAGTTACTCTGTTTAATAATGTTTGTTGAACAGAGAATCTTTCAATTAACTGAAATGTCACTTGGGAAAATCTACTGTTCACAAGTCTCTGATTATAAGATTTTCCCCCTCTTTAACAAACAACCTATTAATGTTTCTAGGTATATATATTATTACTCAAGATAATGCACATTGGAAGCACGTCGCCGCTGAACGTGTTGCGTGGAGGGCAACTATCAGAAATGGAATAAAGACAAAGGAGAAAATGATTGCAGATAAAGCACACACAGAGCGTGAGAGACGTACGATGGTGCAAAATGGTGGAAGTGACCATGTTTTCACATGCACCTACTGTGGGCAAACATTTGCAGCAAGAATTGGCCTTACCAGCCACACTCGCCACCGCCATGGATCGTAGTCATTAAGCCTTTTTGAAGCACAATGTACCAAACTATCGTCTGTCAAGACGGAAAGGTGCCAATGAATGAATATACATATATATGTCCTTGGTATATGAGTTATGAATCTTCGGGGATGAAGATTATCACTCAGTAAACACAACACTTATGTTCATCAAGTCCGGCTCAGCAGAAGCCAGGTTTCTGCAGACCAACTAGGTTCTGAGCTCCGTGTAAAAGCCTCTCAGTAACCCCTGTCTTCATTCCGTGAGCCATCATTGTATAAAACTTTGAAACTGCTTCTTCGTAATAAATCTTCGCACACTCAAGTGGAACCTGTTGAGTAGAGAACATCATGGTGAGAGCAACTCAATCCTGACCGTAATTAGGTGAGTGTAGGCCAATAGCAGCACTCAGATCTATAACTGAGATCCGATCTCTGTCATACGGCCAAATAGCTCATCACATTGGTCTGATACATGACAACACCAGGAAAGAATAAAGGAACGGGTAGAAACCCAGCAGATGCCCTACTGGAAGATCCTACCTTTTCACATTCCCTTCCTCCCTCCCAGCCATCCTCAATCTCTCTAATTATTATCCCACTACATTGTCCTCAACTCCCTGAGTAAAATGATATATTGTAACAGTAAGGGAAGAGTACTGGGGTATTATTAGAGTCTAGTGGGAAACAGATACAGCACGATTGAGCATCGAGAATGAAAGGGTGAGAGATGCTCAATCGTGACGTATTGGGTTGGCAAGGGAGTTAAGACCCGGCCTTGGTAGTGAGTGGAGGAGAACATCGAACCTTTGTCATCTTACACCAATAAAAGTTATATCAACAAGAAAACAACCTGACTTCGTATTCTTATACACTACTAAGGATGCGAAATGGAGCCGTATAACCAGGATACTGAATTGGGCCGTCCCGGCTACCACGCGAAGTACTAAGAAACCTTCAAAGAATGCCTAAAATAGAAGGTATTTAACGTTTTCTCAAATCGGTTTTTGTCAAGGTCGGGAGCCGCCTGTTATTATGCTCTGGGTAACCGAACTATAGTTGATATCCTCCTGTGAGTTGGACTGCCGTTGCTTTGACCTGGCTGCTCTGAAGGTCACTTGCTTGTTAACGGACTGAGTAAATTATTTCAGCTCTCAAATTCTAAGAAAATGGCCGTCTATGGGACTTACAGCTATAATTGGCCTGGACCGAAGCTCCTTGGCGGGGTCAGTTGAAATACTGATTTTCTTGATCACTGTCGTCCAGTGATGGTTTTGCTTGCTGTGGCCCGATAAATTAGTCATTAAAATCGAGCCCTCGTCAGCTCATCTCAGAGCTTTATTTTGTTTCAAGAGCCCGTCCCTGGGTGGCTGATACGCTTGACCGCTCCTCACAATTTTGTAAAGCCCTGTCGAGCTTTGTGGAGCAATATCAAATTTTGTAAAGCCCTGTCGAGCTTTGTGGAGCAATATCAAGTTTTGTAAAGCCCTGTCGAGCTTTGTGGAGCAATATCAAATTTTGTAAAGCCCTGTCGAGCTTTGTGGAGCAATATCAAGTTTTGTAAAGCCCTGTCGAGCTTTGTGGAGCAATATCAATTTTGTAAAGCCCTGTCGAGCTTTGTGGAGCAATATCAAGTTTTGTAAAGCCCTGTCGAGCTTTGTGGAGCAATATCAAATTTTGTAAAGCCCTGTCGAGCTTTGTGGAGCAATATCAAGTTTTGTAAAGCCCTGTCGAGCTTTGTGGAGCAATATCAGGTTTTGTAAAGCCCTGTCGAGCTTTGTGGAGCAATATCGAATTTTGTAAAGCCCTGTCGAGCTTTGTGGAGCAATATCGAATTTTGTAAAGCCCTGTCGAGCTTTGTGGAGCAATATCGAATTTGTAAAGCCCTGTCGAGCTTTGTGGAGCAATATCGAATTTTTGTGAAGCCATATCGAGCCCTGTGGAACCATATCGAGCCCTGTGGAACCATATCGAGCCCTGTGGAACCATCTCGAGCCCTGTGGAACCATATCGAGCCCTGTGGAACCATATCGAGCCCTGTGAAGCCATATCGAGCCCTGTGAAGCCATGTCGACCTTTGTGAGGCCTATCGACCTTTGTGGACCCAAAAAAATAACTGTGCATTGCTATAATAAGTGAGTGCATTACTTAAATTTAGAAGTAAAATTGTGTGATACTTAGACCCAGAAACTAACTGTGCATTGCTATAATAAGTGAGTGCATTACTTAAATTTAGAAGTAAAATTGTGTGATACTTAGACCCAGAAAATAACTGTGCATTGCTATAATAAGTGAGTGCATTACTTAAATTTAGAAGTAAAATTGTGTGATACTTAGACCCAGAAACTAACTGTGCATTGCTATAATAAGTGAGTGCATTACTTAAATTGAGAAGTTAAAATTGTGTCTATAATAAGTAAGTGTATTCTTTAAATTAAGAGGTTGAAATTGTGTGTTTCTTTGCTTGCCTTGTTTCAGTATTCTTTCAGCATGGCGGAACAGGACACCTTAGCACAGGTTTTGACAGGCGTGGGAACAGCAGTAGGCCGACTTAATATGGTGATTAAACAACAAGGGATGGCAACAGAAATTGTAAAGTTTAGTGGACAGGCCAGAGACTATAAGAAATGGGTCACTTCCATAGAAAAATATGCCTATTTGATCTCAGCAACAGATGAAGAAAAAATGAGACTGGCTTATCAGACGGCAACGGAACCAGTTTCGGATCATATCAGAAGAAAATTAGAGGCTAGAGTAGATGAGACGTGGGAACAATTCAAAGAAGACCTAGCAAGGAAATATGCAGAAATAACGGATCCACAACATGCGTTTTCGGTGTTGAGGCAGGCTAAACAAAATAACGGAGAGACGGTACAATTGTTTAGCGATAGATTGATTAACCTGGCTGAAGAAGCATTCTTAGGACAGAATGTACGAGGGGAGGAGGTGGAAAGGATGTTAGTAGGGATTTTTGTAGATGGCATCAAATCTGATGGTTTGAAACTTAAGCTGATGAGGGAAAACCCTGAGAGGTTATCACAAGCGGTGGATATCGCGGTACAAGAGGAAAATTTGAGACGAAGGTTTAGATTAAGAACAGGACGAGAAGTGGGAAGCAATCGAGACGACAGAGTTGAGGAACCTATGGAAATAGGACAAACAAGATTCGGATGGAATAGGAGAGGCGGTATACAAACGTTACAAGGTAGAAATAGGAGTGATTATGTTGAAAGAAGAAATGTGAGATACCCTACAAATGAGACAGTGGGAAACACAAATAACACAAATATTGTCTGTTGGGTTTGTGGTCAACGGGGACATGTTTCTCGTTTTTGTAATAACAGGCGTGTACAGTCAAATACACAAGGGTAGACAGGACAATAATAGGGTGAGTAGGAATGTTGTTGATGGACACAGGAATTTTACAGGTACAAGAACACAGGAAAATCGGCGCCCTACCTATTAGACAGGACCTATGATAGGAGGGTAAATAGTAAGGTCCCAAGGGTTAGAGAATATGTTAATAACAGGTATAATAGATCGAACAGAGAATATTTTCAACTAGATGAAGTCAAGAAATTTATAGAAGATAAAACAGATTATAGCTCCTGTATATTAGAAATAGGGAAGTATAGAGTTCGTACATTAATTGATTCGGGAGCTCAGGTTAGTGTAGTAAAAGAAAGTTTTTTATACAAAATAGTAAGAAATTGTAGAATATTTAAGAGTCATAATAATTTACACTCTGTTACTGGACAGAATTTACAAGTAGTTGGACAAACAATGATAAATTTTAAGTTAGGAGGGATCAACATAAGACACCTTTTTCATGTAGTGAGGGGTTTAAATAGAAACATGTTAATAGGGAGAGATTTTTTGATAAAGAATGGAATAAGACTTTTTTATGATCTACATAAGTTAAAATTCAGAGACGTATTTATAGATATGGAAGAAGATATGCATATATCAGCACTAGTTAGAGTTAAAATGACAACGACGTTAAAACCACAGTCGGTTAATTTGATACAAGCGAAGCTGAAGAGAAACCCATATTATGTGGAAGGAAACACAGTCAGAATCACTGAGTTACAAGAGGAAATAATAGATGAGCCTGGTTTGGAGGTTCCAGATGGAGTAATGGAGTTGGATAAACACTTAACCTTTCCAGTAATGGTTATCAACAACACAGGTAGAGAAATCAAGTTATACAGAGGATGTGTGATAGCCAAATTAGATCATAACATTAGTGACATATTGGCAACGGATAGAGCAGAAGTGTCGAGAACAAGTTATTTGGAAACTTCTAGTGAAAGGGGAAATGACAGACGCGGACACAGAAGAAGAGGGAACGTCAGAATGGATGAATTGATCCATCCATCCAGAAGAAATAAAGCCCATATACATTCACTAGACAAAATAACAAGGGAACAAGAATTGTTGTCACAGTTAAAAGCTCCGCCGGAAAATAAGGAAGTGTTGGAACAACTTATAAAGCAAAATCAAGATGTGTTTGCGGTGAATGATTTAGAATTGGGAAAGACGCGAACAGTTACAATGGAAATAGACACGGGAGATCATCCACCAATAAGTTTAAAACCATATAGAACTCCATTAAGAAACAGAGAAATCGTAGAAAAGGCAATAGAAGAGATGCTGAAAGCAGGAATAATAAAAAGGTCGAAGTCAGAATGGTCATCTCCGGTGGTAATAGTGGCCAAGCCTGATGGTACAAGTCGCTTCTGCTGCGATTACAGGGCGTTGAACAAAATTACCAAGAATGTAGCATACCCACTGCCGGTAATTGATGATATTTTGGGGCTGCTTAATGGCTCTACATATTTCACAACGTTGGACGCAAGGTCAGGGTTTTGGTGTATTCCGATGTCAGAAGACGCACAAAAGAAAAGCGCCTTTTGTACTCATATGGGCTCTTACGAATTTTTAAGAATGCCTTTTGGGGTCAAGACGGCACCCTCTCACTATATGCTCTTAATTAATGAAGTTTTAGAAGGTATGCAAAGGTTCGCTCTTGCTTATATTGATGATATTCTGATTTATACGAAGGGAGATGTGGAGGATCATTTGAAACATATTAGACTAGTGTTTGACAGGTTAAGAAAGCATGATGTAAAGTTAAAGCTTAGTAAATGCCAATTTTTAAAGACAGAAACAAAATATTTGGGGTATATTATAAATAGAGAAGGTATTAAACCAGACCAGGACAAGATAAAGATTATTAAAGAGTTACCTGCTCCAACTAACGTTAAGGAAGTACGTGCTTTTATAGGAACATGTGCGTATTATAGGCGGTTTATTCCAGCGTTTTCAAGGATAGCTGAACCTATTACAAACTTAACAGCCAAGTACGCCAGGTTTAAGTGGGATGATGAGTGTCAAAAAGCGTTCGACTATTTAAAAAAACAGCTTAACACTGGTACCACTGTTGACGCATCCAGACTTAAACAAACAGTTGATACTATACACAGATGCTTCGGACAATGCAGTAGGAGCATGTTTGGTACAACCATATGAAGGAAAAGAATCTGGAATACCAGGGGTTAAAAATGAAAGGCCTATCTACTTCTTGTCGCATAAACTTAGTAGATCACAAAGGAAATGGACGACTATTGAGAAGGAGGCTTTCGCGATTCATTACGCTCTTCAAAAACTAAATTACTACTTACATAACGCAAATTTTGTTATTAGAACTGACCACATGCCTTTAAAGTCTTTTCTAGAAGCTCCAGTGCAGAACAGGAAAATACAGACGTGGGCATTGAATCTACAGGGGTACGACGCGGTAATTGAGTTACATACCAGGTAGGATAAATACATGCGCCGATTTATTGTCTAGAATTCCATATCCACAGTCATCAGAAGATACAGAAGAGGAAGCAGCTGAACCAGAGATAGACGACCGGAATTGGCAAGTAAATATTCTAGATTCTGCTATAATAAATAGGGAAGAATTTGATAGTCTACCATCGGATCAAGAGTCTGAACATAGGGAAGAAGACCTACAGTTAGCACAATTCAATATGAAAGAAGAGCAAGATTTGGACCCAAGAATCATACAAATAAAAGAAAAATTACGAGAAACTGAAGATAACAAATATAAAAGGAATTATTTGGTTTTACAAGAGGATGGACAGTTATATTACATGTGTGAAAAGAACGAACAGCTAAGGAAATATATTCCAAAGCATTTGGAAGATGAACTTTTAAAAGCATATCACGATGAAAATGGACATCTCGGTAGAGACAAACTGGTGAAAGCACTTACAAGTAAATATTATTGGCCAAACTTGTTTAAATCTGCATGCAAATATGTAGATACTGTGTGAAAAGTGCAGATTAAGGAACATGAAAACAATAAAGTCTCCCTTACAGGACACAGATATTCCTCAGTTCCCAATGCAAAAGATTGGTTTAGACATATCGGGTCCACACCCTAGGACATTGTCAGGAAATGTGTATTTAATTCATATAGTGGACGTCTACAGTCTTTGGCCGGAGGTTTATGCAATCCCAGATAAGAGCGCGGATACTGTCATTAATATTTTTTTACAAGAGTTCGTACCAAGGTTTAGTTGCCCACAAAGTATACTTACAGATAATGGTAGAGAGTTTGTAAATAAAAAATTCGAAAAGTTATTAAAAGATTTAAATATAAGACATACTAAGACCTCATTTTATAGACCTTCTTCAAATGCGAAAAACGAGCGTCAACATCGGACCTTATACGACATTTTGGCAAAAATTATTGATGAACATGAAAGAGATTGGGATTTATTTTTGGGACCTGCCCTTAGCGCCATTCGTACAAATCAAAATGAGAGCACGGGTTTTTCACCATTTTATTTATTGCACGGGAGGGAACCAATACTACCTATAGATAATATACTAAAACCTAGACAGAAATATATGGGTGAAGAATTTCAAGAGACCATAATACAGGAAATGCATAAGGCACATGTAAGATTAAGGAATAATATAATTAAAGCTAGGGAAAGACAGAAAAAGTACAAAAATGTAAATACAAAATTACAGGAGTTTAAGGTAGGGGATAGAGTTTATTACAAGAAGCATAGAAGAAACTCTAAGTTTGATGCTCGTTGGGTTCCAGGGTATTACGTTTTAGAAAAACTTGGTAATGTATCGTATGTTATAAAGAACCAGGTCACAGCACATATAGCAAGGGCACACGTTGAACACTTAAGAAGAGATGAAGATGAGATAGAAAATAGTAATTATAATAATAATTATTATTCGGACACGAAATTTTTGGATGAACAGGTTGTTAGAAGAGCTACTAGTAACACCAGGTCTTAGAAAAGAACCAGAACAAAATCAGTCGCTGGCAAATCCAAGTTACGAACATACTCAAGAACAGACAATTCCGAAAACAATGGAAGAAGAAAAGGTGAATGAAACTCATTATGATAGTATGGAAGAAGAAATAAGTGCTCCATTTAAAAATACTAGACAAGCAACGAAAAGAAGAATGGACAATCAAAGAGATAAAGAGGTGAAAAGACAGAGGAGAATTAGAGATTATTCAACAAGCGGAGAAGATATACCTCTACTAGAAAGATCCTTAAGAAATAGTGATCGACAAATTAGGTGGGATGTTGAACGGAAGAGATTAGCGGCAGCTAAAGAGAGACATACAGACGAAGAAGAAGAAATGGATGAAAAGTCAGAGTCAAGTAGTAGTATGGAAGAAACTAATAAGTTAGACGAAGAAGAAGATATTGATGTAGAGTTGGCACTTATTCAAAGAAATTTGGACTTGTTGAAGAAGCAGAAATGCAGGAGATAAATGTTAGAAAGTACTGCAGATAGTAGGAGTTAGAAGTGAAAGGGATGCCTGTACGAAACGGTGGAAATGGTCTTAAGATATTGGTACAAAAGGGGTGAACGTATTTAGTGACTGTTAGAAATGCCGTATTTAACAAGAAGGATTAACAGGTGATGACTGCTCCAAGAAAAACCAGGTCACAAGTTCGTTGATAAGTAGAGGTTAGCTACTACGTTGATTTAATATTAGATTGCTGGCCACATTACAGTGCTTACTTAAGAGGTTATTTCGCTTGTTATGTGCTGCTAGAGTTAGGAGAATATAAGGGGTTACTGATTGGGTTATGTAAATAGAACAGGGGTGATTCTAATAAGTAATTAGTCTGTAGTTAACAGAATTACGGATGGACAGTGAAATGTTTAGTTTTCTTGATCATAGAAATACTGGAATGACCTGTATAAATAGATATCCGTTATTTTACTTAGTAAGAGAGGCCAATGTTAGTGGGTCACTATACGTAGTTATAATTGTTTGAGTCATGAGTCATACATAATATGTTTTTATGCTTGAGTTGGTATTGGAAAATGATGGCTACTATTTGTTGGTTTTATCTAGCCTAAGTTTTAGTTCCTCATTTTCAAATGTTTTTTTCCTTGATTTGGTAATTGAAAAATGATTGTTGTTGTTTGATTAATTGATTTAGAATAGGGTGATTGTGTTCCTAGTATTTGAGTTGAAAAAAACTATTGGGCCGTAAAAGTGTCCAATAGTGATAGGTAGAATAGAATATTTTATTCTGATTTGATAACATGCATGTTATGTCATTGTAAAAATGTGTTTTTTGTTCTTCTAGATTAATTTGAAGGAGGTTGTCTTCATTTTATTTCGATTACATAAAGGGTTTGGTATATTGAGTTACATGGTTATAAAGTTAGTTAAGTAAGTTTAAGTTTCAAATGAATGGGGTTTTGCTAAAGGTTTTTTCGTTCAGAAAAGAGTTGATAAAAAACTAATTTGTCAACTGATATAAGGTAAAGGGGAACCTAAGAGTAAATAGCTAAGGAATGCTACGCAGTTCATTAACTAGTGGGAAACCATAGTTGGTGAACGTGTGTACACGAATGGATAGACGTATCCAGGGCTTGCACACACGTCACTGTATTTATAAAATAGCAGGATGGGATGTATGGGGGCAAGATATAGGTGCTGTGAAATACCAGCTTTAATTATATTAAAGGTGTTCATAAAATATGAACATGGGCTCATGGTAAAAGGTGAGATAACGGAAGAGGAACAGAATTGTGGTTGGCAATGTCAATCTGAAATATATATAAGGTTTATGAAAACTTATGCCAAATTGTTTTATAACGAACAATGATATATTTCATAAGGTGTTTTAAAAAATTATTTTACAAAATTTTTTTATTGGCAAGGGAGGTAAAGGGTGAGCGTCTTAAATGTACATTTACTGTATGTCCATGTGGTCATGTCGTGTATTCATTCTTTATGTTCCTTAATAGGTGCGCACCGCCTCTTTGCTTTTTCTAACTACATTGTTTTCGTACGTCCTGGAGTTTGAAAGAATGAGAATTGTATAAGGTCAAAATTTCGATAAAGAATTTATGAGCTGTTCTTACAATATGTATATTTGATACAGGAAACTAGATGAGCCAAGAAAGAACCAGAATAGTAAAGAATGAGAAATTTTATAAGGTCAAAAATTTCGATAAAGAATTTATGAGCTGTTCTTATAATATGTATATTTGATACAGGAAACAAGAAAGAACCAGAAATGAAGAATTATGTAGTAGATAACTATATAATGTTGGGGAGATAAAAAAGAAAGAGGGACTGTTTGGATTAACAGGGTTACCATACGTGGTATTATATGATTAAAAGTCGAAGAAGAAGTATATGGGGGGGGGGGGGGGGGTTATTAGCAGACCATGTCACTGGGAGAAGAATAAAAGATATATTAATTACTCAAACTTGATTTTTGTGAAGATTAGAAGGCAAAGAGGGAATGGAGTATGGGGATTTGGAGTAAAGATTTTTCCTTTAAAAGGAAAATTCTTTATTTAACATGGGGAGGTGTAACAGTAAGGGAAGAGTACTGGGGTATTATTAGAGTCTAGTGGGAAACAGATACAGCACGATTGAGCATCGAGAATGAAAGGGTGAGAGATGCTCAATCGTGACGTATTGGGTTGGCAAGGGAGTGAAGACCCGGCCTTGGTAGGTGAGTGGAGGAGAACATCGAACCTTTGTCATCTTACACCAAATAAAGATATATCAACAAGAAAACAACTTGACTTCGTATTCTTATACACTACTACAATATCATACAAGCTAGTTAAAGCCATACAATAGGACACTAGTGCCGACGCTCCTATAATACTTTCTAGCACCGCACTTATAGAACATTCTATCACCGCACCTATAATACATTGTATCACCACACCTATAATACATTATATCACCGCACAGTACTGTACTCTATTCCTAATCATACTCTAAGTTAGATATGATTAATAGAATACCATATGCCTATTCCGGTTGATGATTGAGACTATGCAATCACAGACTGGATCTATGTCCGACGATACATTATCAACACTTTGACACTATAGTCTCATTCAATTAACACAACTCGGAATACTGCGCCGATCTTTAACACTTCAGAATTTTTGGTCGACTCCTCGAACTTTATTTTACCTCAACTGGTTTTATATCGGGGCTTGAGTGACGTCACCAAATTGTCTAGACGCATAGGCGTCGAGAAGTTGTTTTTCTCTTTATTTTTCCCAACTCAATGTGAACATCTGGCTGGTGTCCCCTTTCATCTGGGAAATTGTCTCCTGTCTGTGATCTAGAGAACCTTCTTCACATCACAAGACTCCATCCGACTTCTGGCCAGACATTCCGTCTATCACTTCAAAGGCTGACTCCCGCCTTGTAGACGGATGGCGCCATTGTACGTTTCTCGAACAACCCACATCATACAGAAATGCCGACCTTGTGCAGACAGTTTTCGCGACGTATTTTGTTCCTCAGTCCCCTGCTCATCGAAGGGTTGCCTATTTTTGCAGACGAATGTCGGGTCTTGTTTTTCATCGATCGAAACTATCAAGTTTTTCCGCGACAGTGACGAGCGTGTCTTATTAATAATATAACCAGCAGCGCTGAACAGTCGTTCACATGGAACTGAGGTAGCCGGCATGCACAGAATGGTCTTGGCAAGGAGTGCCAATTTTGGATATCGATGTTCATTAAGTTTCCACCATTGTAAAGGGTCAACCGATTCAGCAACGTTCTTATCCATTTCAGACTCAGCTTAATACTCTCTTCATTTGGTTCACATATAGTTTCATTGTCAATGTCAGTATCATTCGTTGCAGCAGTCTCCATCTGCTCATCATGAACATTAACTGCTTTTATTTGTTCAATATGTGACCAAATTCGTTCTTTTGCATCTTTTGACAAACACTTCAGGTATTTGTAGAGTGGATCAAGTGCTGTTGCAATCTGTAGTATTTAAATACTTGTCATATTATCTACACGTTCACTGAAGTCATTAATACATGCTGCCTTAAATTTAGCTATGTAGCCCGGATCATCATCGTGTACTGTCATATGCTTTGTCAACGATGATAGTAGTGGCAATAGACAGCTACATGAAACAAAATCTTGACCGCCAAGCAGGACCGTGGTCTGACAGAATAAGTCCAAACCTTTGACATATTTCGAAATCTTCTCCCAATCTGAACCTGACAATTTTGGACCTTTGCTTTGCTTCTTTTCATCTGACATGTAGACAGTTAATGCTTCTCTGACCTGTAGAAGACTCTATAGCATAATAAACATACTGTTTCATCTTGTTGGTACATCTTGCTGCAGCTTCATATGGGATAAAACCCGGTGCAATGAAGTCGACCCTGTCGATTTTTAAGCGACTTTTTTTTTGGTACCATTCATTCATTCAGTAGCATGTGCTTTGCAGAACCTTGCTCCCATAACAACCTTCCGAAAAACCTCTCGATCATAAGCAAGATGTCCCGCGTCCGATACACCCATCTGGAGATCATCCGCCACATCCTGCACCCATCTTCTCTTTGGCCTTCCTCTTCCTCTCTTCCCAGGCATATACCCCTCCATTATTGTTCTCTCCAAACTTTCATGACGTAGAATAGAGACGTAAAATGGCACCTCTTTTCCCAGCGTTGGATTGCAGTTATTATGCCATCTTATAAGCACAATATAACAAACTGTCGTCTGTCAAGACGGCAACATGCCAGTAAGACAGACCACACAGACTATCCCTGCCGCACTAATTTTCTTATTTCAAACTTTTCCGTATGGTCATGCTTATAAATAACGCTGCATTTCACGTCTCTATATATCGCCATTGAGTTAGTGATCTTGTGGTTGATCCCATAGTGCCTCGTCAATTCGTAAAGACAGTCTCTGTCGGCTCGTGTCACGTATACACATTTAATACATGTTATTACATTGTACTTTTCATCATTTAGATCTTCTTCTTCTTCTTCTTCTTCTTCTTCTTCTTCTTCTTCTTCTTCTTCTTCTTCTTCTTCTTCTTCTTCTTCTTCTTCTTCTTCCAATTATATGTCGACTGTGTCTCGGCATGATGTCAACCTTCCATACACTGTTGGTTGTGTCTCGGCATGCTGTCATCCTTCCCTACACTGTTGGTTGTGTCTCGGCATGATGTCATCCTTCCCTACACTGTTGGTTGTGTCTCTGCATGATGTCAAACTACAATACACTGTTGATTGTGTCTCTGCATGATGTCAAACTACCGTACACTGTTGGTTGTGTCTCTGCATGATGTCAAACTACCATACACTGTTGGTTGTGTCTCTGCATGATGTCAAACTACCATACACTGTTGATTGTGTCTCCGCATGATGTCAACCTTCCATACACTGTTGGTTGTGTCTCGGCATGATGTCATCCTTCCCTACACTGGTGATTGTGTCTCTGCATGATGTCAAACTACAATACACTGTTGATTGTATCTATGCATGATGTCAAACTATCATACACTGTTGGTTGTGTCTCTGCATGATGTCAAACTACCGTACACTGTTGATTGTATCTCTGCATGATGTCAAACTATCATACACTGTTGGTTGTGTCTCTGCATGATGTCAAACTACCGTACACTGTTGGTTGTGTCTCTGCATGATGTCAAACTACCGTACACTGTTGGTCGTGTCTCTGCATGATGTCAAACTACCGTACACTGTTGATTGTATCTCGGCATGATGTCAAACAACCGTACACTGTTGGTCGTGTCTCTGCATGATGTCAAACTACCGTACACTGTTGGTTGTGTCTCGGCATGATGTCAAACTACCGTACACTGTTGATTGTATCTCGGCATGATGTCAAACTACCGTACACTGTTGGTTGTGTCTCGGCATGATGTCAAACTACCGTACACTGTTGGTCGTGTCTCTGCATGATGTCAAACTACCGTACACTGTTGATTGTATCTCGGCATGATGTCAAACTACCGTACACTGTTGGTTGTGTCTCTGCATGATGTCAAACTACCATACACTGTTGGTTGTGTCTCGGCGTGATGTCAAACTACCGTACACTGTTGGTTGTGTCTCTGCATGATGTCAAACTACCGTAAACTGTTGGTTGTGTCTCTGCATGATGTCAAACTACCATACACTGTTGGTTGTGTCTCTGCATGATGTCAAACTACCGTACACTGTTGGTTGTGTCTCTGCATGATGTCAAACTACCGTACACTGTTGGTTGTGTCTCGGCATGATGTCAGCCTTCCATACACTGTCGGTTGTGTCTCTGCATGATGTCAAACTACCGTACACTGTTGGTTGTGTCTCTGCATGATGTCAAACTACCATACACTGTTGGTTGTGTCTCTGCATGATGTCAAACTACCATACACTGTTGGTTGTGTCTCTGCATGATGTCAAACTACCGTACACTGTTGGTTGTGTCTCTGCATGATGTCAAACTACCGTACACTGTTGGTTGTGTCTCGGCATGATGTCAAACTACCATACACTGTTGGTTGTGTCTCGGCGTGATGTCAAACTACCGTACACTGTCGGTTGTGTCTCGGCGTGATGTCAAACTACCGTACACTGTTGGTTGTGTCTCGGCGTGATGTCAAACTACCGTACACTGTCGGTTGTGTCTCGGCATGATGTCAGCCTTCCCTACACTGTCGGTTGTGTCTCGGCATGATGTCAGCCTTCCCTACACTGTCGGTTGTGTCTCGGCATGATGTCAGCCTTCCCTACACTGTCGGTTGTGTCTCGGCATGATGTCAGCCTTCCCTACACTGTCGGTTGTGTCTCGGCATGATGTCAGCCTTCCCTACACTGTCGGTTGTGTCTCGGCATGATGTCAGCCTTCCCTACACTGTCGGTTGTGTCTCGGCATGATGTCAGCCTTCCCTACACTGTCGGTTGTGTCTCGGCATGATGTCAGCCTTCCCTACACTGTCGGTTGTGTCTCGGCATGATGTCAGCCTTCCCTACACTGTCGATTATGTCTCGGCATGATGTCAGCCTTCCCTACACTGTCGGTTGTGTCTCGACATGATGTCAACCTACCCTGTTTTGCACATGTCACGTTGTCTCCAGGCTGATCTTTTAGGACTAATCTATGAGATTCCTCTACCCTAAAAGTAATTATGTTCCCACGTGACAGCAACACAAATGTCAAGGTCAGGTGTTTCAGCAGTTGCATGCTGATAATATTATTCTTGGCAAAGGATCCTCGGTATTCCTGTTCTCCGCACGTGGTCTACTGTTTAGGAACAATCGATCAAAGTATTTTTAATTTGTTTATTGTTTATCTTGTATTCAGTGGTGTAGTCGAAAACGTGACATAGCGGTCAGCTATAAATAGGCACAAATTGTGTGCGTAGTATCAGTTATACGCTTGTTAGGTATTCATTTAATGGGGTTGTCGTGTCACTTTGCTTCATATACATTCTTCCTTTAACTTTTCTCTTCTGCTTCTGTTCTCCTTGGTCGGCTTTCAAAACCTGTATGTTTAATTACTGCAAGCAGAATTTTTCTATCGCTGTCTGCGGTAATATTGCTCCAGTCGACTTTATTCGGGGATTTTTTAATGAGTTTTACACGTTCCTCCCTGCTGGAATTGAACGTCTGCTGGTGTTCGGTCTCTGATTTGCTACATCCATTCCTTGATCTGTGTACAGAATTAGCTGGTATATCCCCGGAAGGCAGAGGTCAATCAAACCGGTACTGGATATGGGGCATCATAAACACACTGAGCGTGGACATACACGAGGAAGGAGAACTGGTGAAAAAATGAGAGTCTTCGCGCGAGCCGTCAAGAGAGTGACGTTCTACAAAGGACTTGCTATGTGAAGATGATGGCAGAATGTGTGGCGACAACTCCACGGTTCCATATAGAGCGTCCCTGGTAACGTGTGCAAGAGGATGAAAGAATTGGTGGCGACAACTCCACAGTTTCATACAGGGCGTCCCTGGTAACTGGTGCAAGATGAAAGAATTGGTGGCGACAACTCCACAGTTTCATACAGGGCGTCCCTGGTAACTGGTGCTATATGATGAAAGAATTGGTGGCGACAACTCCGCGGTTTCATACAGGGCATCCCTGGTAACTGGTGCTAGATTATGAAAGAATTGGTGGCGACAACTCCACAGTTTCATACAGGGCGTCCCCGGTAACTGGTGCAAGATGAAAGAATTGGTGGCGACAACTCCACAGTTTCATACAGGGCGTCCCTGGTAACTGGTGCTAGATGATGAAAGAATTGGTGGCGACAACTCCACAGTTTCATACAGGGCGTCCCTGGTAACTGGTGCAAGATGAAAGAATTGGTGGCGACAACTCCACAGTTTCATACAGGGCGCCCCTGGTAACTGGTGCTAGATGATGAAAGAATTGGTGGCGACAACTCCACAGTTTCATACAGGGCGTCCCTGGTAACTGGTGCTATATGATGAAAGAATTGGTGGCGACCACTCCGCGGTTTCATACAGGGCATCCCTGGTAACTGGTGCTAGATTATGAAAGAATTGGTGGCGACAACTCCACAGTTTCATACAGGGCGTCCCCGGTAACTGGTGCAAGATGAAAGAATTAGTGGCGACAACTCCACAGTTTCATACAGGGCGTCCCTGGTAAATGGTGCTAGATGATGAAAGAATTGGTGGCGACAACTCCACAGTTTCATACAGGGCGTCCCTGGTAACTGGTGCAAGATGAAAGAATTGGTGGCGACAACTCCACAGTTTCATACAGGGCGTCCCTGGTAACTGGTGCTAGATGATGAAAGAATTGGTGGCGACAACTCCACAGTTTCATACAGGGCGTCCCTGGTAACAGGTGCAAGATGATGACAGAATGTGTGGCGACAATTCCGCGGTTTCATACAGGGCGTCCCTGGTAACTGGTGCAAGATGATGACAGAATGTGTGGCGACAACTCCACAGTTTCATACAGGGCGTCCCTGGTAACTGGTGCTAGATGATGAAAGAATTGGTGGCGACAACTCCACAGTTTCATACAGGGCGTCCATGGTAACTGGTGCAAGATGATGACAGAATGTGTGGCGACAATTCCGCGGTTTCATACAGGGCGTCCCTGGTAACTGGTGCAAGATGAAAGAATTGGTGGCGACAACTCCACAGTTTCATACAGGGCGTCCCTGGTAACTGGTGCAAGATGAAAGAATTGGTGGCGACAACTCCACAGTTTCATACAGGGCGTCCCTGGTAACTGGTGCTAGATGATGAAAGAATTGGTGGCGACAACACCACAGTTTCATACAGGGAGTCCCTGGTAACTGGTTCTAGATGATGAAAGAATTGGTGGCGACAACTCCACAGTTTCATACAGGGCGTCCCTGGTAACTGGTGCAAGATGAAAGAATGTGTGGCGACAACTCCACAGTTTCATACAGGGCTACCCTGGTAACTGGTGCAAGATGAAAGAATTGGTGGCGACAACTCCACAGTTTCATACAGGGCGTCCCTGGTAACTGGTGCTAGATGATGAAAGAACTGGGGGCGACAACTCCACAGTTTCATACAGGGCGTCCCTGGTAACTGGTTCTAGATGATGAAAGAATTGGTGGCGACAACTCCACAGTTTCATACAGGGCGTCCCTGGTAACTGGTGCTAGATGATGAAAGAACTGGGGGCGACAACTCCACAGTTTCATACAGGGCGTCCCTGGTAACTGGTGCAAGATGAAAGAATGTGTGGCGACAACTCCACAGTTTCATACAGGGCTACCCTGGTAACTGGTGCAAGATGAAAGAATTGGTGGCGACAACTCCACAGTTTCATACAGGGCGTCCCTGGTAACTGGTGCAAGATGAAAGAATTGGTGGCGACAACTCCACAGTTTCATACAGGGCGTCCCTGGTAACTGGTGCTAGATGATGAAAGAATTGGTGGCGACAACCCCACAGTTTCATACAGGGCGTCCCTGGTAACTGGTGCAAGATGATGAAAGAATTTGTGGCGACAACTCCGTGGTTTCATACATGGTATATATTGTAGCAGGTGCAAGATAAGATCCGTGTATTTGCTATCGTGTTCCACCTGACAACAAAGGGAACATACTCTAGCGGAACTCATCGTCTGTGTGTACCGTGTTAGTATCATCAGATTTTGCAGGCCTGAATAGGTGGCCTGTCATTCCCTAACGTAGCGAAGAACGAGAGCTGGCAACGACCCTCGTCCGACCGCGTTCATGCAACTGCCAGCGTACCGTTCTAACCTCAAAGCTGGACGACAATGTGTCAGTCATTGTTTACAACAACCATACGACGTACATTTGTAATCCCTACATGACATAGAATAAACAACTACTCTGAGTTCCCCTGGTGTGACACCGGTGTATGCAGTTCGCGCGTTAGAGCCCACAGATAATATACAAGTTACTGAATGCAGTGGGACTCGTATAGGCTCTGGTCTAACTGATCTGTGGCCATGGGTACAGTCCATCTCTCCATGTGGTGATTTCTTTGTTTTCTTTCTTGTCGACTCTGTCCCATTAAATCGGAGTATTTTCTTGGGGGTAAGGTAACCATATTAAACAAAAATATGATAAGGCTACCAGGCCTTAACATGGGTACCAGAAAATGTTCTGAAAGTAAAGGCGACCGGTGTGCTATCGACCACAAAGCCCATCGAGTGCCGATTGGTCTATACAAATAGGGTGCTATAGTATGTCCAGAAATGAATGCTGCCATTCACGATCAATTATTTTGAAAACTGTCTATTGCATCGTTATGAAATTTTTCCTGCCGTCTTATATTTACCCCCACCCAAGGAATATGTCTTTGATAGGTCCAAAAGCAACTTAAATCATCGAAAGCGGCGACATTTCTTTGATTTTTTTGGGGAAAATGTAGTGAATTCACGCTAACAAACTAGTCTTGCAGTAAACCACGTTATTTCTGGTAAGGACACAGGTACAAGGCTTAGCCAGATTCGTATGGGAGTGGGTGCAATAAAAAATTAACTTAAAAGTCGACAGGATCGACTGCATTGCACCGGGTTTTTATCCCATATGGCTCAGTCTCTTTCCGCAGGGCGGAAAGCGTTGCACAAAGCACGAACTCCGTAGCCCCAGCGACGACCCTCGGAAGTCTCCGAACAAATGCACTCGTGAAATGAAGGAATCGAACATACAACCTTTGGAGCCCGAGTCAGACGGCTTGACCGCTTCACAACGGAGACTCCTGAGAGGGGTGCAATGTGTAATATTAGTAAAGACAGAGAATTTACAGAGGCATGGGGTAAATAATGTGTAAATTGACAGGAAAGTAGAAGGAATATATTTCTTACCTTATTTTTCATTTCCTTCTTGTTTCTTCAGCTGCTGGTTAATAATTGTACACAAGTATTCATATTACTAGGATGCATCTAGCTTTTTATATTGAGTTCGTGAAAGCTTCCAAATAGCTGTGCGTTAATGTGCGTATGAGCTGTCTGTGTAGTTTGTTCACACGTACACATGGGTGACAGACGGCTTTGAGTCTTCGTGAAAGATTGTCTACTCTGCTGTTTACTGCTCAGAGACGGAACATGATTACCTGTTTTGCACTATGAAAATAGTTGTCAGTGTCTCTGTAGTGGGCTTTCTTCTTAACGACCAAGATGTTGGTCCTCTTTTCATTGTAGTTTATAGATTGATTCGTATGCACATGTGTTGTCCCCTAATTTGACAACGTGTTTGCTCTCACGTTTCTTATTATGCCACAATATGTCATTTTCCACCGCATTATTACTCTTCTGTTGGTATTCAATGCTCTTAGTGTGTTTGTTTGTTTTTGTTTTTTCTATACCAGTTGTTTGCCACCTCTGAGGGCTTGCGGAATTGAAAATTAATCACTGTGGAATACAAACTGTTGCCATTGACATTGTGGTGATGCTGTAATGTTTAGGGCCTTCAATTAGTCTGAATAGTTGGAGCAATGGTTGGCAACCAATGGTTGGAATGGTTGCACGTGTGTTGTCCCCTAATTTGACAACGTGTTTACTCTCACGTTTCTTATTATGCCACAATATGTCAGTTTCCACCGCAATATTACTCTTCTGTTGGTATTCAATGCTCTTAGTGTGTTTGTTTGTTTTTGTTTTTTCTATACCAGTTGTTTGTCACCGCTGAGGGCTTGCGGAATTGAAAATTAATCACTGTGGAATACAAACTGTTGCAAAAAATACAAAAAGCAAGTCCATTCCTCCTTAGTTAGATCGCCGCAGCCCTCTTCCAACGGAAAGTAGTTTTTAGATGTGGCAGTTGGACTTCGGAACCAACAACAATACCTAAATCCAGTGAGCAATAATAAATCCCGAAAACCCCGAAGTTCTCGAATCCCGAAACAACCACATAATCAATTTATTATTACTCACTGGATTTAGGAGGCCTGGTGTTCCTTGCCAGTGAGAAGTCCTGATCGTTCGGGTCCCATCGATTGACGGACGTCGGTCGCGGCGATTGGGCAATCTTGAGCATAGCCTACGATGGGTAGCGTTGTGGTGTTCTGTTGTGATAATTTGGTGTGTCCAGTGTGTGCCGCGTGGTTACACACCCGCTTCACACGCGTGATCCGGGACTGTTTCCGGATCCGGTCAGGGATATGCACTACTGATGAGCTCAAACAAGGGCGAAACTCGAGTATAGTGCTTCCATATTGACGTGGATAGGCCTTAGGTTCATACCGGAATGCGATCGGCGTTGCCAGTAGTGGGTTGTGCTCAATATTTAGATCTGGAAGATGTCATAGAAGAAACCCCCAAACAGGACATCCTGATTGTGCTGGGAGGCTTCAATGCAAAAATAGGTAGAGAGCAAACTCATAAAAAAGTTACCGGTAAGGAAAGCCTACATACAACTTCAAATGACAATGGATGGAAAGTCATCAACCTAGCAGAAGCCAAAGGACTGCAGATCAGCAGTACCAGACTGCAAAGAAAGGATATACATAAACAAACTTGGAAATCATGTGACAAGAGAATCTATAATCAAATAGGTCACATTTTAATTAACAACAAAAATGCATCAAACATACAACAAGTTAGAAGTTACAGAGGAGCTGAGTGTCACAGCGACCACTTCCTCGTTGGAGCAAAATTTAAAACAAAACTTAAGAGAGCTTTCTATGCTAAACTAGAAAGGTTACACCCAACATATAACAGAGAAAAACTAAAAGAAAGTACAGTCAAAGAGAAATTTGCAGATGGACTAAAATTTAAACTTGAAATTCTACAAAACCCGTTGGAGGCAAGCGTTGACCAAACTTGGTTGAACATCAAGAATACAATTCAAACTACCGCAGAAGAATGCCTCGCTGTGTTAACCACGCATAGAAAGAACAGATGGTTAAATGAAAAATGTGAAGAAGCAGTCATTAGGAAAAAGAATGCCAGACATGGTTAAATGACATCAACAACATCCAAAAGGAAGAGCAATACAGAAATGAATGTAAAGAGGCTACAAAAATAGTTCAACAGCAGAAGCGAGAATATATTAGCAATATAATCAAAGATATGGAAATTAATCACCAGAAAAACGAATCCAGAAAGTTTTATAATGAACTGAAATCAATTAAACGAGGGAACCAATACAACACATATGGTTTAAAAGACAAAAATAGGAATACGATAAATACCAATGAGGAAATGTGTAACACGTGGAAAGAATACTTTGTTGAATTACTACATTGTGAAGCTCCAAGTAACACTTTCCCACAGGAAGCGGTTCTAACGTGTGAACCACATATTTAAGAACCTGTTTTTGAAGAAATCCTATATGTAATCACACGACTTAAAAACAATAAGGCAACTGGGGCTGATGGAATTGCTGCTGAATTTATAAAGGCAGGTGGCCATGCATTACATCTAAAGCTATACGAACTAATAATAAAAATGTGGAGGACAGAAGAATTACCCCATGACTGGAAAGAGTCATTATTGATACCTATCTTTAAGAAAGGAGACAAGTTCCAATGTGAAAATTATAGAGGAATAGCACTCCTATCCACAAGCTATAAGATACTATCCGCGATATTACAAAATATACTAAAACCATATTCATAAGACATATTAGGTGACTACCAGGCGGGTTTCAGACAAAACAGGTCAACAATAGATCAGATATTTATCTTACGACAAATAGCTGAGAAAAATTGGGAATATAAAAGAGATCTCCATAACATTTTTGTGGATTTTAAAAAGGCTTATGATAGTGTCCATAGTCTATGGAATGTTATGCAGGAATTTGGAATACCAAGGAAGTTAATCAACATGACCAGACTATGCATGGAAGATACTTATAATATAGTAACATATAAAGGCAGGAAATCAGACCCTTTCCAAATAACATCTGGCTTGAAACAGAGTGATGCACTATCGCCGCTCCTTTTCAATCTGGCTCTAGCGAAAGTTGTAAGGAAGGTAAAGGAGGAATATGCTATTGGAATATCCAGACTGCTTGGTTATGCAGATGACATATATATTATAGGGGGAAAATGAACAAAAGACATTGAAAATATTGACTCACTTAAAGGAAAAAGCTCAACAAATGGGGCTGGTTATCAACCAAGATAAGACAGAATATATGGTAATTTCAAGAGACGGAACGGCTAAAAACTCTGGCCACATACAAATAGATAATATAGCCATTAATAGAACGGAAACATACAAATACCTGGATACAATCTTCAACTGCTACAACATAATAAGGGAAGAAATACACACTAGAATCAACTCTGGAAATAAGATATACTATGCATTACAACATCTGCTAAAATCAAATGCGCTATCTCGTAACACCAAGATCACAATATACAAAACACTGATTAGACCAGTTGTGCTGTATGGCTCTGAAACCTGGAGTACAACTAAAGGAGACGAAGCCTTGTTACAAACCTTTGAGAACAAAGTCTTAAGAGCATCTTTGGATACACACAGTGGAGAGTGGAAAAGAAGAAGCAACAAAGACATTTATGATCTGTTTAAGTCCCCGCTAATCACTGGTATCATGAAGGCTAATAGACTGCGATAGCTGGGGCATATAGAAAGAATGGAAGATAACAGGGAAACAAAACTCGCTTACACTCAGGAAATAAATGACCGTAGACCCCGAGGTAGACCAAGAAGGCGGTGGAGAGATAATACATGTACAGACCTACAAGCACTTGGAATCAACGACTGGCAAGATAAGGTCGACCAGAGAACGAACGAACGAACAAACTTTATTTTCAAAGGGTTAAGAATTGGGCACGCAGACCCGTCTAACATTCTGCCCTTCTATCACTCTCTATGTGAGACGAATGGAGACGGCTTGTATCTGCAGCAAAGAACCTCAATGGCTCGGAATGCTGACGAAGAAGAAGAAGAAGAAGAAGAAGAAGAAGAAGAAGAAGAAGAAGAAGAAGAAGAAGAAGAAGAAGAAGAAGAAGAAGAAGAAGAAGAAGAAGAAGAGGAAGAAGAAGAAGAAGAAGAAGAAGAAGAAGAAGAAGAAGAAGAAGAAGAAGAAGAAGAAGAAGAAGAAGAAGAAGAAGAAGAAGAAGAAGAAGAAAACAACGCAATCACTCAAGGAATTCTTGTAACACTCAAGAGTGGAAAAATGAACAATACATTCAACTTCCGGTTTCAAGATGGCGACGGACGGTCGTGTTGTTTTGTGTTCGTTAACTTTTTCGCGTAAGGGATGGATTTATTCATCTCTTGCGTGTAATTGGTGTGCCAGGATGTAAAACCAGGAGTTTCTACTCAAGATCTGCGCGGGTGCTACGGAGTTCGTGCATCGAGCGAAGCCATCCTTGAGTGAATTTTCAGCAGCGTGTGTGGTTATCAGCAGTCTGTGTTTACGTTTTTTCAACATGGCGGAAGAACGTCTTCTTTCCGAGCGATCAACAGTCAACATAACGAAGCGGCGTGGTAGCCGCGCAGGGACAAAGAAGCAAGGTAAGCGCGGGGGTTTGAGACGTTTTAGACTCAAGTGTCACCGTCTAGGACTCAGGAACATCCGTATTCTATATTGGAACTGTGCCAGTGTAAAACAACGGGGCTCTATTTTAGAAACCCTAGTTTACAGGAACGACATTGTAGCACTCCAGGAGACGAGACTGGGCGATCAGCTACTCCGAATTGCCGGCTTCAAATGTTTCTACAACAGACGACATCTGGGAACGGCGATTCTCGTTCGCGACAGCATGGTGGCGTCAGAGCTAGACATGTCCAGTTGGGACAGTGACGATATACAAATACAGGCGTTGAGAGTTCATTCCAGTATACCATTCGTGTTGGTTAATGTTTATGCCCGCAATGCGAGTGTGGTCGCCCAGAAGTGGCAGTGCTTAAGTGGCATATTAGGCCACGAGAGAAATGTTATTTTCTGTGGTGACTTCAACGCTAAAGGCAGATCATGGGGAAACACTTCCTCCAATACACAAGGGGAGGAGCTCGAGACTGCACTGGAAACCATCGACCTGGTTTGTATCAACAGTGGCTGTGTCACCAGGACAGCAAGCCGTCCAGGCGATGAGGACAGTGCTATTGATCTGGCGCTAGTTTCACCTTCACTCACTACAGTGTGTAGATGGGGTGTCCTAGGACACCATGGCAGCGACCACCACCCTTGCAGCATATTGGTGGAGAAAGGCAGAACCAGGCAGCACAAGCTAAAGGTAAAGACGTTCCAGTATGACAGTACAGGGCAAGATGTGGTGAGCAAAATAAGACGTGACAAGCGCAGAACGTTTCAGGGCAGGAGAAAAAGCTGGGAGCAGCCACCGTGGTGGAGTTTCGAGGTGGAGAAGGCTTGGGTGGATAAGCGTAGTGCTGTAAGGAGATGGCAAAATGCCAAGAAGAACAGAGCTGGTCATCCTAGTCCCTGCTTGCACTTAGAAAGAGAGATGCACACAAAAGTAAGCTATTTCAAAAAACTGGTCAAGGTGGTTAAAAGCGAAAAATGGGCAGAGGTGTGTCAAAGAGTAAGCACAGACAAGTCACTGAAATTGTTCTGGCGACTACATAAAAGCATGAGTGGGGTAGTCAAGAATAAGAGCATTTCTGACTTCCAAGGTGCTGACCTCATCTGGCAGAGGACTGATGAGGACAAGGGCAAAGCCCTCTTTGAACGCTACCTTGAGCAGAGCAACCAGACAGACATGGGAGGCCGGAATCTGGCCAAGGAGGTCACCTCAGACAGATGCAAGGCCCAGAACACTTCGGATGAAGACACAGTGACAGTGAAAGAAATCAAGGCTGTGCTTCGACGATCAAAAAACAGTGCTCCAGGTCCTGATGGCATAAGATACGACGACATAAATAGGTGTACCGACAATGAGCTAGAGAAACTAGCAGACATGTACAACAACAGTATAGGGAGTGCTAGCATCAAGGAGGAATGGTTACATAGCTATCTGATTCCCTTGCCGAAGCCTGACAAAGACCACAAAAAAATTCAGGGATATCGAATTATAACCATGCAGAATACAGTAGGCAAGCTGCTGGAGAAGGTAATTGCCAGGAAAATATCAAGCCAACTAGAGAGGCAAGGTGTTTTCCCACCTACCCTGGGTGGGTACCGTCCAAAAAGAGAAACCTGGACCAATGCAGCAGTCTTTGCCCATGATGTCTATGAAGGTTTCCACTCAGGCACTGAAACTGTTGCTGCAGCGATTGATCTTGAGGACGCATACAACAGAGTACCACTGGATTTTTTAATGTTTCAGCTTCTTGAACTAAACGTAAGTCCATTCCTCCTTAGTTGGATCGCTGCAGCCCTCTTCCAACGGAAAGTAGTTTTTAGATGTGGCAGTTGGACTTCGGAACCAACAACAATATATCCTGGCCTACCACAGGGATCACCATTATCTCCGGTACTGTTCAACGCCTACACAGTGAGAATCACCAGTGAGCAGATCACTGGACCTGGCAGGACATTGTCATATGCCGATGATGTTTTAGTGTATCGTCAGGGTAAGGATAGAGAGGAGGTTGCTGTGGAACTACAAACCGAACTCAATCGCATAAGTACTTGGTGTGATGAAGCTGGGGCAATGGTCAACCCAACAAAGGCAACAGTGACTTGGTTCTCGTTGAATAATCATATTGTCAACAATCCAACACCAACTGTAATGCTGTGTTCAGAGACGGTGGAAAGAACGCAGGCAATGAATTACCTGGGGATACGGTTTGATCGAAGCCTTGCTTATAATGTGCACATAGACCAGGTGATAACAAAGGCCAAGCGGGGCTTGGCAGCGATGCGGGTGATGGCGGCAGCAAACTGTGAGCAGCGCCATCTATGTCTTCTGTACGAGGGGCTGGTCATGTCTGTTTTGGAGTATGCAATGGCAATCCTGACTCTCAGCCATAAGCAGATAGAAAGGATGGAAAGGATACAGAATGAAGCTATGCGCATTATTCTTGGATGTACAAGAGATACAGCATGCAGGGCGATGCGCTACCTTCTTGATTTTCCAACCATTGAAGAGAGAATGCAAGTTTGCAGGGCACGCGCCTACCTCAGAATTAACGCAAACACACAGCATCCACTGCATAGTGAAATTAGGAAGGTGAAGGGCAGCAGGTTAAAAAGAGGACGGTCGTGGATGGGTCAAGCCGAAGACATTCTTCAACAGGTGTGTTCACTTGAGGACTTAGAACCTGGCGAGGAGTGGGTGCAAGTGCCAACAGACTTCTGCACATCCTTTTCAGTTTGCATCCAACTAGATAGAAAATGCAGACAAGAAAATCCGCCTGCTGTGGAGGCTGAAGTACAAGCGTTGATTTTCGAGAATTCGCTAGACAGTGACGCGGTCATCTACACAGATGGGTCGGTCGTCCGACATGTGAGAAGCTCATGGGCCTTTACAGCTCGGGCCGGAGGGAGAATTGTGAAGGAGGACTCTGGTGCTTTCACTGAAACCACAAGTAGCCTGACCATGGAAGTCATGGCAGTAAGTAAAGCAATAACATGGCTCGAGACACAGACATTCACTAGGGCTTGTTTCCTTAGCGACTCAATGAACATGATCAAGAGGATAGAGGAGGGGTCGATCCGAAGAGAATGGTTGCTGCCTCTGGAGCGGTCTCGGCTGGCAAAGATTAGTTTCATCTTCGTGCCAGGTCATGCGGGAGTACAAGGAAATGAGCGGGCTGACAAGCTCGCAGGTGAGGCTACTGTGGAGGGCGGACGCGCCATGGACCAGGCTGACATTCTGAATGCTCTACGAGAAGTGAGACTTTTGCAAGAACCAAGTGATGACTGTGAATCTACAACAATGGCCAGACTGCGGGAGCAGCAAATTAAAAGAGGGGTGGCCAAACAAGAACACTTCGCAGGAAGCCAAAGAAGATTGATAAACCAGCACAGAACTGGCGTCGTTAGCCGCTACACGCTGCGGGATTTGCTGAGGAGGGGATCCGAGCACTTATGGACTGAATGGTCCGATGTTCAACGAGGATGATCTGTCGACTAACTAACTAACTAACTAAGAGTGGAAATGAAATCACTTGTATATTTAATAAACACAATAAACTGGGGTATTGGTCATTCTGTTACAAAAAAACAAAAATAATAATAATCCATTCCAAAGGTATGATATATAAAATACATTAATGCCCCAAGCATTCACTTAAAAAAACACATTCTAAACCTCAATCCCTCAGTGGGTTAAATTATATATATATATATATATATATATATATATATATATATATATATATATATATATATATATATATATATATATATATATATATATATATATACCAGTTGAGTTATATTAAGTATACAGACTTGTCGTAAACTCAAGTCTATGCACTCCAGTGTCTATGGAACCTATTTGTAAAACAGGTTCAGTTAAATTAAATATATTGAGTTCTCAGAGTGAGTGTTGATCTGGTCCAGGTAGAATGATATTCGATTAGCCTCTCAAATCACAGGTCCAAGTAAAGGTCCCCTGTTTTATTTCTGGCGATACATGTTGACCTGTAGTAAGTGGTTAAATGAAACTCTAGCTGGTACTTTCTTGAGAATAGTCTTCTTCATCTCCCCAGCCAGATTTCTCCATCAAGAGTTATATCTGGATTTGGATGGATCTAACCACTACCTGACATTACAGTATCAAAACATATATCTACTGATATCATCAATACATCTATACGAAGATTAGAAATGGAAGAGGGTAAACACTCCAAAGAACAAAGGAAAATAAATAAAGGAAATGTTGACCCCAGGGACAAATAAACAAGTGGGTGGGAGAGGGTCATAGTGTCCCCCAACAGTTATCACCCCCATAGCTGGTTCCTCTCCATCCAATCCTCCACTACAGGGTGCTCAAGGTTAAGACTACCAGATAAACAGTGTCATCTTCACCGCTGCCTGTCACCCAAGTAGTAAGGTACGTTGTATTTGATGAGGAAATAAGGATCCATATCCGCCTGGTGACGTCAGTTTTTTACTATATAAAAAGTCATGATCCTATGCTCTGACGTCAAAAAGCGGATCCTACGGCGACCACATTTTCAAGGGATGCAACCCATGAATAAATAATCGAACGTATTTTTGCACTGTTACTTCGATTTTTGTTTGATAAATTTTAGATCTGTAAAAATTTAATATTTGCTGGTAATATTGATTGTAGCGGGCCGGGGCTTAAAAAAAGCTATCATCATACTAGTGATGCAGTTAAGGTACAGTGCTCCTCCTCCTTGGTGTCTTACTTCTTTTTTTTTCTCGTCTTCTTTCTTTATCTGTATTGGGCTGGGCGTAAATACTATCATAATTCCATTGGCGCTATGTAAGGCTTAGGGTTACAGTGCATTTCCTCGGGGTGGTCTAGGGGCGGGCCGGCGTGGGGATGAGGGCTCAGGGGTGGGGCGCGGGTGTCGGCGTATGGCGTAGGGCTATATGGTTCGAACCTCGAGCCATGCCAGTGTCATATTAAAAACCTAGTAGATAAGCATGCATATATGGCAGGTATATGATCTATAGAGGGTCGTCGTGGTGTAAACACTATCATCATACGGGTTACAAATGAAAACCTTAAAAGTGAAAGATGGTCGGTGTATATTGATTGTCAGCTGGTATAACTTAGTGAAATTCGTTGGTAAGGGGTGGGTAGCAGGTATTAGTGATCTGTAGAGTGTCGTAGTGGCCTATACACTATCATCATAAGGTTCAAATGAAAACCTTAAAGTAAAAATGGCCGATAATATTGATTTAAGCAGCGGTATACTTAGTGAAATTCGTTGGTAAGAGGTGGTAGAGGTATTAGTGATATGCTAGAGTGCCGTAGCTGCTATACACTATCAATCATACGGGTACAAATGAAAACCTTAAAAAGTAAAGATGGTACGATATTATGATTGTCTCGATGGTACATTAGTGAAAGTCGTTGGTAAGGGGTGGGTTAGCGGTACTAGTGCTCTGTAGTGTGTCGTAGTGACCTATACACTATCATCATACAGGTGACAAATGAAAACCGTTAAAAAGTAAAGATAGGCCGATATTATTGATTGTAGCGGGTATAGTTTAGTGAAATTCGTTGGTAAGGGGTGGGTAGCGGTTATTAGTGGTCCACAGTGTGTCATAGTGGCCTATACACTATCATCACAAGGTTACAAATGAAAACCTTTAAAAGTAAAAATAACCGATAATATTGATTGCAGCGGGTATAGCTTAGTGGAATTCATTGGTAAGGGGTGGGTAGCAGTTATTAGTGGTATGTAGAGTGTTGTAGTGGCCTATACACTATCATCACACAGGACTTCAAATGAAAACATTAAAAAGGTAACGATGACCGGTATTATCGGTTTTAGCTAGTATGGCTTAGTGAAATTCGTTGGTAAGGGGAGTGTAAGTGGAGGAAAGGCTAGATAGGTGCTTCTGATTAGGTTAAGCGTGGTCGAGTGTGGCGGTGGTAGATAAATACGTCCGTTCCTTGATAATAGCCCGAGGGTAAGGCTCATATTAAAGTCTAAAGATTGAACACATAGGTGGCTGATCTGACGCTGACCGCTTGGGTGACTCATCGCGGGGCTATGTCGGTGGGGGTGAACATAGTGAACGTGTTCAGACATGTCTTTAGGGAAAACCGGAGGATGACTCAGAGCGTACTGACCGCATAACGATACACATGGGTAATGGTCACATCGGATCAAGTATGGCTCTGCTTCCGGTCGCATTGTAATGACTACAACCAGACCACGTGCTCACTGGCTAAAGCCGGTCAAAGATGGCGTCGCATCCGATCACACGTGGTAATGGCAAAACCAGACCACGTGGCTAAAGCCGCTCAAAGATGGCGCTGTATCCGGTACACATGGGTAATGGTCACATCCGATGAAATATGGCGCTGCTTCCGGTCGCATGTGTAATGACTACAACCAGACCACGTGCTCACTGGCTACAAGTGGTCAACGATGGCGTCGCATCCGATCACACGTGGTAATGGAGAAACCAGACCACGTGGCTAAAACCGATCAAAGATGGCGCTGTATCCGGTCACGTGTCTTATGGGATACAACCGAAACACGTGACCAATGACTCATCCAGTCAAAGATGGAGTCGCACCCTGTCACATGACCAGACAGTGCATAATATTCTGCTGAGTCATTCTACGTCAGTAAATAGCGTGTATAAGACGGCCAGCATCCGTCGAATAGAAGTACCGGTCTCGGTGAGCAGAAACCAGATCAACATGTGGCAAGCCGCTAATGGTAAATTGGCTTTTTGATCAATCTTTCACAGTTTCGATGTGGTTCTCCAAGTAGGCATGCAGTTAACCTAACAATACTAGTATAATAAAGGGATATATGGTCTAGATGCATATAACTGAAGAGACAAGTCATTTCTTCATATATTATGGTAGGCTGGGACCACATGGAATACAGGTGCCATTCGAACTTTTAAACACAGCGCTATGGTGGTACCGTAATTACATAGGTAGTAGTGTGTAGTCGTAGTGGAAGGTGAAAGTGTCTTGCGGGAACTACATACCCATTATCGATAGTAATATATGGACTACTGCTTCACTTGTAGATCTTCAAGCATCCTTATCATGTCGACAAGTCTCACTTTATCGAAAGCCTTTGTGTAGTCAATAAAGCAAAGATATAGATCTTTGTTTACTTGTATAGAACGTTCAATTACTGTTCTCAGTATATACACAGCATTTACTGTGCCCTTGCCTTCTACAAACCCACATTGTTCTTCTCCTATTTCGGGTTGTATTTTCTTCCTGACTCTTTGCATGATAATTCTCAGCAGAATCTTCGTGATGTGGCTCATTATACTAATTGTTCGATGCTGATCGCATTCCAAGGCCCCTGATTTCTTCGGGATTGCAATAAATATAGAATTACATAATTTAGGAGTTATAGCTCCAGTATCGTATATTGAGTTTAGCAGTCTGGTGACTTGGTCTATTCCATATTCTTCTAAGGCATTGATCATTTCTATTGTGATGTTATCTGTATCCGGGATCTTGCCAGTTTTCATATGGTTAAGTGCATTCTGAACTTCCATCTTCAAAATTGATGATCCTTCATTATTATTCCGATGACCGTATTGTTCTTCTCTTATATCATCATAAAGGTCTTTCACATAATCTGACCACGCATGTAAAATCTGATCTTTTTTCTATTATGATTTTGCCCTCTTTGGTTTTTAGGCAACCCGTTGATGTGTGTGTGTTATTTTGTTAGTGATGTCATTAATTCTTTTGTGCATTAATTTGGTATTCCGGGTGTTTTCAATTTCCTTGCACTTTTCTTCTTTTGCCTCTTTGCATAGCTTCCTAATTTTTCTGTGAATCTTTTCATATTTAACCTTGTTCTTTTTGTTATTTCATTTTACTTCCATGAGTTTTAAGATGTCTTCCATCATCCATTTCTTGCGTCCTATTACCTTTTTGTTGGGATGGTTGTTTCTGCAGCTTGGTTGACTGATTTCTTTAATATTTCCCATTGGTCACTGACGTCTTGAAATAATATTTCCATATCGGACAATGCATCGAATCTGTTCTTTACCTCTACGTTGAATTTAGCTTTCATTTCTTCACTTTTCAGTGCCTATAGATCAAATTTTGTGTTTCTTGGTGGTGAATATTTGACTTTCTTTAATTTTATATGACAAACAATATAAGTACATTACGGCATCATCTCCTTATGATAATCAGGTGGGTTCCTCCTCATCAAATGCTTCGAGGAGGAGCATCTCCCCTTCTCTTCAGCATGTAGATATATACTTTTACCTTACTCATCCATACGATTCATCATCATCATACATTAAACACAATTCAGGAAGCAAGTTCATATAATTGTAGCATGAGTGATATGGAATAAAATAAACATTAAATTATCAATTAGAGCATGGGTACCACTATCATCTTCTCCTCTGATAAAATTGTCAGTATGCATCAAATTACATGCTATCAGGTGATTGATTGACTAATCATACTCATTCTCGGTATGCCACTTCTCCTCGCCCAATCCACAATCATTCAACTCAAATCATAACTCTACTTGCATGAATGATGAATATGCATAGTTAAGTGACTCACAATCAATAAGTTCAAGAGAAAATAACCACCTCCAAAATGTTTCAGGGCAAATTGGTCTCCAAATTAACACCACAAAAACAAAGACTATTGATCTTACCAACATTTCAGATGAGACCAAATTGAACAGCTACGTTCTTGAAAAAGTCAACAGCTTCACATACCTAGGAAACAAAATGACATCCACGGGGACTCAACACCAGAAATATCAACATAATCGCACTGGCATCTAGTGCCTTCAACAACTGTCAAACATCTGGAAGTCAAAGACACTCAGCAAACACACAAAACTTAAAATCTTCAACTCTTGTGTGATTCCCGTGTTAAAGTATGGATTGAAAGTTGGAAATCAAACGGTAGCTTTAGATAAAAAATTAGACAATTTTTAGAACAAATGTCTTAGAAGACTTCTAAACATCCACTGGACAGACTTCAGAACCAATTCGCAAAAAAGACAAGAGACTAAGCAAGATACAGTATCCAATTTCATAAGAAGACGCCGTTGGAACTACATCGGCCATGTACTCAGAAGGGCCAGACAAGACTCCCCTACCAAGCCCTCATATGGTCACCGGTAGGGAAAAGAAAACGGGGAAGACCAAGAGAGACCCTGCGTAGAACCATCATTAGAGAAGGCTCATTCAATGGCCAAGTAAATATCCAAGATCTACAACAGATAGCAGCGAACCGCCAGGCATGGAGAGACAGGACTTCTGCCCTATGCGCCGCCTTAGGCACAAGAGGAAAGACTAACTAACTAACTAACTAATCAATAAGTTAATAGATAAATTCATACATTTAACACCAAAGAATTCACAATTGAATCACCACATGAATGTTTCCATATAACACACAGGAATTTATAACACATAGGGAAGTATTTAACAGTTAATTTGCCCATGTACTCTTTCTAGGACGAATTACACTAATTCCTCCTACTTAGTGAATGCACATTTAAGATAGTTCCTTACTACTGAACTAAGGATTCTAATATCCTAACTCTTATGTTAATCACTAACTCCTCAATCACTTACTGACTTAGTTTATCTGTTTAAGGAGTAAAATGCACAAACTAGGCATTTTATTTAGAAGCTGCATAACTAGAAAAATAAAACCCCTCACCATGGATTAACCCAGTGCACAGATCATATATGAACTACAACATCTGAATATAGTGCTTGATCTCTCTTGAATTAAGTTCTTAAGGACTAACTACATGTTTACATCACACTAACTTATCATTTTCTGGGAAAGGAGCATAACTAACTTAATATTACAGTGTGCTTACCTTCAACAGAGTTAAGTGTCTTCTTCTAGGCAGAAGGTTACAGGCTCTAGACTAGGTATTTTTGTTTTCCTATTTCGCTGGCTGCTTAGTAGGCCGGCATTTCTCTTTGTCTCTGTCTCTGTTTAGCAGTGTCGCCATTAAGTATGGCTTACCTCCGCAGAGGAGTCTACGGCTGCCAGATCATAAAGCAGTTTGTCAGATGGCGACATGGTACCTCAGCAGTTGTGAACAATGATCAATGTAACTCCAAGTCAAAAATACCAACTCATAATCGTTGAAACGCGTCGAGGCTAAAGTCGACAATGCAATGAATAGAAACAGCTTTCATCAGGTTTCGCCTCGAAGTTTATTAAAGGTACTCTCGGGTTGTGGTTCCACATCGTCGTCTGGTCATACAAAAATTGGGGTTCATCCATTACAAGTTACGTTATAAAAATTGAAAGGAAGTTCGCATATCTATTCCAGTGTTTAGCTTATACGCATCGCATCAAAAGATGTAGACCATTATTCCTCATCATTTCTTTACTTGGTACTAAAAATATATCATCTTTTATCTGCCTGATGTTATCAATTCTTCCTGAAAACACAATACGTCCTTCTCCTTTCTAGTCCGGATGGCTTCTGTGTCGTATATTGGTTGTTGTCAACCCACGTCATCGCCATCCCTCATCAAGCTATGGTGCTTGACCGTGCACTTGCCTGCTTATAAATAAATTGCACAGCATTGCAATTAATTACTATTTCAATTCCCCGACCTGTCCCCGACTTTGTTTTTGAACCCCGACCGGTAGCCGTAAAATGGCTATAACAGTCGCACTGTTATATCTGTCTCTGTCTCTGTCTCTGTCTCTGACTCTCTCTCTCTCTCTCTCTCTCTCTCTCTCTCTCTCTCTCTCTCTCTCTCTCTCTCTCTCTCTCTTCCTCTATTAGAGTTAGGTAAACTGCAGATGGATTATTGAGGAGAGGTCACCAAGCCGTCAGTTCCAGTTGACCTTCTCCTGTTGAGCGATTGCTAAAGGATTTTCGTTTGTACACTCACTGACTATTGTCCGGTCTTCACTCCATTGTAAAGAATCTCGGTTGTTGTTTATCCCTGCCCTTCCTTGCTTGGGCTCTGACGTCATGCCGAGTCGTGACCAATGGCTGAGCTCCTTTTCGGCTATAATTAGAATATTGTTATTCTTTTTTTTTTTCTAAATCAGCGCTCTTTTTCAAATTAAGATGATATAAATATCATCTTTCCTCTTAAATTAGAGACGCTCATTCCTTCATTATTTTAAAATTTGAATTTAATTCTGATGGTGGTGGTTGTTGGAACTGTTGCTAACTGGAAGGTAGTGCGGAGAAATGCAAACAGCGATGTGGCGGTTTGCAAGATGTATACTACAACGCATTAAGCTGTAATGGGCCTGATGTAATACTCACCACATCATCCATGGCGTGTCGTTTGTTCACCACTGTGTGGTCCTCTCACTTGTCTGAGCTAAGACTGCTAACACAGGCTTCAGAAAAGCCAAAGATGTGACAATTTTTACCAAAAGTAATCGAGACTGTCCGCAGTGTACCCAGAGATTGATATATATTTCAGTCAGGTCCTCTTTCCCGAGACACTGATATGTGATGTCTCATAGCGACAAAGATACATACATGTAATACGTGTGTGGCGCTTATCTTCTACTCCTGTTCTCCTTGTTCGGCTGGCACAGTGTGTATGATCATGTACATAAATAAATACACAAGTAGTGTTTGGCACTCATAGAAGCAGGGGTACGAATAAGAGATTAGAGTTCGCACTAGACAACATAACAATTAAAAGCTACAGTAACCCAGGACTGGAACTAGTTGATGATGCGTTTAGAATCAAGATAGTAAGGTCTGGTGTGAGGGTATCACACATCACTGTGTCAGTCTCCAGTTGATCTGCAGTGCTGTCTTTGGGTGTCTCCTACGAGATGATCGACATTGTTTCTTGAACAGTCTAGTTTCGTTCTCTCTTACAATGGTCGATCAGTGTTGTTTTTGGGAGCCTTTTGAGCTTTCCATATGAGTGAGAGTCTTGTACTGTCCTAGACGACTAAGGGGCTCAAACCCTGCAGTTTTCTCCAATTCTGTTGTGCATGTGTTTCTCATTATTTCATGGTTTATTGCAAGCCCACAATGTGGGCCTTGCATCATTTTCGCAAACTCGTGTTTGTGCTGCTGTGACTCAAAAGCTTGGGGCATATTGCATACTTGTCCCGATTGCTACAGTGAAAATTTGATTGAGCTGTGTGTGTTTATTCCCCTGGATGTTCCAGCCAAGTTGTTCATTACAGCTAGTCTTTTGGTGGGATTGTGTTTGAATATCGACTGCTTTGGCTTCCATTAGAGTCCGGGATGTATGAGTGGATGATTTGTTTGATTGTCTAGCTTTCATGATATTCTTTCTGTGTGTGCAAAATAGAGAAGAGACAGTTGCTGTGATCTGTGTTTAGTTTTAGACCCAAACCTTTTGTTCCTTTCTCTACTTTCTTCATAGTCTTGTGAAGTAGGCACGAAGTGATTGGGGTGTTTCTGTAGCTGTCCGGACAGATTAATCGTCTGCAAGCCGGCTGGTGAAAGACATGTTGGTGGCAGCAGTTAGTTATGTCATTCATGTTAACTAATAAAAACATGTCGTTAATACACTGCCTAATGGGTCTTCCTCTCTCAGTTGCACTGACTTGCCGAGGTGGCTGCCTTGCCAACTTTTACTATGACAGATCGTTGATACAGGCAACCCTTGATACACAAATACATGTAAGTTTTCTAAATAGAATGTCTATCGCGATGAAGGCAGGATGTTATGATAACAGTGCTTGCTATGCTACAAAGTAAAACGATAAACACGTTATAATTATGTTAATACTGTGAATAAAAGGGTAAATTATTACATCCTTAGGATATTGCCCGGAGTTGTTTGTCTTCCTTATCTATAACATCTCCGTGGGCTGGAGTCTGTTGGCAATGCAACATCTTAACCCCACGGGCTGGAGTCTGTTGTCAATACAACTTCTGAACCCCGTGGGTTGAAGTCTGTTGACAATGTAAACATGTACGACTGGGCTGGAGTCTGCTGCCAATACAACATCTAAACCTCGTGGGCTGGAGTCTGCTGCCAATACAACATCTAAACCCCGTGGGCTGGAGTCTGCTGCCAACACAACATCTAAACCCCGTGGGCTGGAGTCTGCTGCCAATACAACATCTAAACCTCGTGGGCTGGAGTCTGCTGCCAATACAACATCTAAACCCCGTGGGTTGAAGTCTGTTGACAATGTAAACATGTACGACTGGGCTGAAGTCTGCTGCCAATACAACATCTAAACCCCGTGGGCTGGAGTCTCTGCTGCCAATACAGCATCTACACCTCGTGGGCTGGAGTAAGCTGCCAATACAACATCTAAACCCCGTGGGTTGAAGTCTGTTGACAATGTAAACATGTACGACTGGGCTGAAGTCTGCTGCCAATACAACATCTAAACCCCGTGGGCTGGAGTCTGCTGCCAATACAACATCTAAACCTCGTGGGCTGGAGTCTCTGCTGCCAATACAGCATCTACACCTCGTGGGCTGGAGTATGCTGCCAATACAACATCTACACCTCGTGGGCTGGAGTCTGCTGCCAATACAACATCTACACCTCGTGGGCTGGAGTCTGCTGCCAATACAACATCTACACCTCGTGGGCTGGAGTCTGCTGCCAATACAACATCTACACCTCGTGGGCTGGAAGTCTGCTGCCAATACAACATCTACACCTCGTGGGCTGGAGTCTGCTGCCAATACAACATCTACACCTCGTGGGCTGGAGTCTGCTGCCAATACAACATCTACACCTCGTGGGCTGGAGTCTGCTGCCAATACAACATCTACACCTCGTGGGCTGGAGTCTGCTGCCAATACAACATCTACACCTCGTGGGCTGGAGTCTGCTGCCAATACAACATCTACACCTCGTGGGCTGGAGGTCTGCTGCCAATACAACATCTACACCTCGTGGGCTGGAGTATGCTGCCAATACAACATCTACACCTCGTGGGCTGGAGTTCTGCTGCCAATACAACATCTACACCTCGTGGGCTGGAGTCTGCTGCCAATACAACATCTACACCTCGTGGGCTGGAGTCTGCTGCCAATACAACATCTACACCTCGTGGGCTGGAGTATGCTGCCAATACAACATCTACACCTCGTGGGCTGGAGTATGCTGCCAATACAACATCTACACCTCGTGGGCTGGAGTATGCTGCAATACAACATCTACACCTCGTGGGCTGGAGTATGCTGCCAATACAACATCTACATCTCGTGGGCTGGAGTATGCTGCCAATACAACATCTACACCTCGTGGGCTGGAGTATGCTGCCAATACAACATCTACACCTCGTGGGCTGGAGTCTGCTGCCAATACAACATCTACACCTCGTGGGCTGGAGTCTGCTGCCAATACAACATCTACACCTCGTGGGCTGGAGTCTGCTGCCAATACAACATCTACACCTCGTGGGCTGGAGTCTGCTGCCAATACAACATCTACACCTCGTGGGCTGGAGTCTGCTGCCAATACAACATCTAAACCTCGTGGGCTGGAGTCTGCTGCCAATACAACATCTACACCTCGTGGGCTGGAGTCTGCTGCTAATACAACATCTACACCTCGTGGGCTGGAGTCTGCTGCCAATACAACATCTACACCTCGTGGGCTGGAGTCTGCTGCCAATACAACATCTACACCTCGTGGGCTGGAGTCTGCTGCCAATACAACATCTACACCTCGTGGGCTGGAGTCTGCTGCCAATACAACATCTACACCTCGTGGGCTGGAGTCTGCTGCCAATACAACATCTACACCTCGTGGGCTGGAGTCTGCTGCCAATACAACATCTACACCTCGTGGGCTGGAGTCTGCTGCAATCATGACCTTTCCGTCATCTGCTACACCAAAACATGTTAACTGATGTCTTTTATGAAATTGTGAAATGGGGAAAGCAGCCTTAGACACAAGCAACATTCCAGGTGTACAAACAAAATAGGACGGTGTTTATTATAAATGTTGCTATTTTTGTCACTTCCGGGATATGTTTAGCAGACAACAGGGAAGCTGCAACACAATTGGCTTGTTTTGTTTATATCTGATGAATTAACAATGAGAATTTCCGTAGTTTGTCAGCCAACACCTGTAGTTAGCATATCTCAAATTATGTTTCCGTTAATTTATTTAAAACATCACAGACACCTTGTCATAATGTTTATGCGTGTCACATCTGTATATATATATATATATATTTAGCTTGACATTTCACCACGGGAGGTTATTTAACTCCCCATCTCCCTGCCACCTGGGAGCGACACATATTTTACCCATTGTTTCTGTGCTTTCTTCTTTCTGTATTTCGTGTTTATTATTATGACTCTTTTCTGCCATCGTTCATCATCATCCCCATGCACCGTGCCGATAAGCGTGAGCTGCTATGATTCGCTTTTTGAAGCGATCACCAGTGTCGGATCCAGTATGTGCATGTCCAAAGCATCTAGGTATTTATTTGTCTGTTTCCTCTTGCTCTATACACCAACTTTACCAGTTGTCACAAAGTTTGCAAGTACTTTTCTCCTCACCACAAGGTACACAGTCTTGACTGTTGTCTAATCATGTTGCACCATCTTTACACTATAGGCTTTTTTTTCTGTCCCAACTAAATCCAATGCATGCATGTGCAAATCGGTACACCTCTTAGGGTGGCGGGAGGGGGGGGGGGAGGGGCCGCAGGGAAGGGGGATTTATTCTTGCTTATTAGTTACCGCCGGTCTCTCTGGCTGAGGCGTTACAACACTTTCTCCGTAATCCCGTTTTATCACGCAGAGTCTCGTAGCAGGGCGAGAGCTGGGAGCGGTTCGACCCCCTCTGGTGACTTGCGGGATAACTGAGCCGGCCGCTCAGAAAGCAATGGCAAACTACTGAGCGTAATCTTGCCACGAAATCAACATACAGCTGAAAGATGCTGATGTTGACAGCGATGTCCTGTAAAGGATATGCAAAACATTTTATTAGTTACCTGGTTTTTACTTAAACGTTGACATGTTTGTGACAAAGTAGGTTTGAAAACAATCTCACGTGACATTGACCCTTCACCCACCGAGCGCTCATTGGTTTATACAAATATGGGCCTAGCATCATTATAGCGAGAAAAAACTCCCTTGGTTTCTGTTACATGTTATACTAATGATTATAAACAAAGCGTGGAGTGTCGATATTACCGTAGAACCTGCCTCCAGTTGGACGTTGTGCCAGTATAATCTTCCCCCGGTTTCCCTGAGTGCAAGTAGAATCTGTCTCCAGTTGCCCTGAGAGCAAGTAAAATCTGCCTTCAGTTGCCCTGTGTGCCATTAGAATCAACCCCCAGCTGCCCTGTGTGCCAGTAGAATCTTCCCCCAGTTGCCCTGTGAGCCAGTAGAATCTGCCACCAGATGCCCTGTGTGCCAATAGAAGTTATCTCCAGTTACCCTGTGTGCCATTAGAATCTTCCCCCAGTTGCCCTGTGTGCCATTAGAATCTTCCCCCAGTTGCCCTGTGTGCCAGTAGAATCTTCCCCCCAGTTGCCCTGTGTGCCAATAGAATCTTCCCCCAGTTGCCCTGTGTGCCAGTAGAATCTTCCCCCAGTTGCCCTGTGTGCCAGTAGAATCTTCCCCAGTTGCCCTGTGTGCCAGTAGAATCTTCCCCCAGTAGCCCTGTGTGCCAGTAGAATCTTCCCCCAGTTGCCCTGTGTGCCAGTAGAATCTTCCCTCAGTTGCCCTGTGTGCCAGTAGAATCTTCCCCCAGTAGCCCTGTGTGCCAGTAGAATCTTCCCCCATTTGCCCTGTGTGCCAGTAGAATCTTCCCCCAGTTGCCCTGTGTGCCTGTAGAATCTTCCCCCAGTTGCCCTGTGTGCCAGAAGAATCTTCCCCCAGTTGCCCTGTGTGCCAGTAGAATCTGCCTCCAGTTTCCCTGTGTGCCAGTAGAAGTTATCTCCGGTTGCCCTGTGTGCCAGTAGAATCTTCCCCGAGTTGCCCTGTGTGCCAGTAGAAGTTATCCCCACTTGCCCTGTGTGCCAGTAGAATCTTCCCCGAGTTGCCCTGTGTGCCAGTAGAATCTTCCCCCAGTTGCCCTGTGTGCCAGTAGAATCTTCCCCAGTTGCCCTGTGTGCCAGTAGAATCTTCCCCCAGTTGCCCTGTGTGCCAGTAGAATCTTCCCCCAGTAGCCCTGTGTGCCAGTAGAATCTTCCCCCAGTTGCCCTGTGTGCCAGTAGAATCTTCCCCCAGTTGCCCTGTGTGCCTGTAGAATCTTCCCCCAGTTGCCCTGTGTGCCAGTAGAATCTTCCCCCAGTTGCCCTGTGTGCCAGTAGAATCTTCCCCCAGTTGCCCTGTGTGCCAGTAGAATCTTCCCCAGTTGCCCTGTGTGCCAGTAGAATCTTCCCCAGTTGCCCTGTGTGCCAGTAGAATCTTCCCCCAGTAGCCCTGTGTGCCAGTAGAATCTTACCCCAGTTGCCCTGTGTGCCAGTAGAATCTTCCCCCAGTTGCCCTGTGTGTCTGTAGAATCTTCCCCCAGTTGCCCTGTGTGCCAGTAGAATCTTCCCCCAGTTGCCCTGTGTGCCAGTAGAATCTTCCCCCAGTTGCCCTGTGTGCCAGTAGAATCTTCCCCCAGTTGCCCTGTGTGCCAGTAGAATCTTCCCCCAGTAGCCCTGTGTGTCAGTAGAATCTCCCCCAGTTGCCCTGTGTGCCAGTAGAATCTGTCCCCCAGTAGCCCCTGTGTGCCAGTAGAATCTTCCCCCAGTTGCCCTGTGTGACAGTAGAATTTTCCCCCCAGGTTGCCCTGTGTGCCTGTAGAATCTTCTCCCCAGTTGCCCTGTGTGCCAGAAGAATCTTCCCCCAGTTGCCCTGTGTGCCAGTAGAATCTGCCTCCAGTTTCCCTGTGTGCCAGTAGAAGTTATCTCCGGTTGCCCTGTGTGCCAGTAGAATCTTCCCCGAGTTGCCCTGTGTGCCAGTAGAAGTTATCCCCAGTTGCCCTGTGTGCCAGTAGAATCTTCCCCGAGTTGCCCTCGTGTGCCAGTAGAATCTTTCCCCCAGTTGCCCTGTGTGCCTGTAGAATCTTCCCCCAGTTGCCCTGTGTGCCAGTAGAATCTTCCCCCAGTTGCCCTGTGTGCCAGTAGAATCTTCCCCCAGTTATCCTGTATGCCAGTAGAATCTTCCCCCAGTAGCCCTGTGTGCCAGTAGAATCTTCCCCCAGTTGCCCTGTGTGCCTGTAGAATCTTCCCCCAGTTGCCCTGTGTGCCAGTAGAATCTTCCCCCAGTTGCCCTGTGTGCCTGTAGAATCTTCCCCCAGTAGCCCTGTGTGCCAGTAGAATCTTCCCCCAGTTGCCCTGTGTGCCAGTAGAATCTTCACCCAGTTGCCCTGTGTGCCTGTAGAATCTTCCCCCAGTTGCTCTGTGTGCCAGTAGAATCTTCCCCAGTTGCCCTGTGTGCCTGTAGAATCTTCCCCCAGTTGCTCTGTGTGCCAGTAGAATCTTCCCCCAGTTGCCCTGTGTGCCAGTAGAATCTTCCCCCAGTTGCCCTGTGTGCCAGTAGAATCTGCCTCCAGTTTCCCTGTGTGCCAGTGGAAGTTATCTCCGGTTGCGCTGTGTGACAGTAGAATCTTCCCCCAATTGCCCTTTGTGCCAGTAGAATCTTCCCCCAGTTGCCCTGTGTGCCAGTCAGTCAAGGACCCTTTCACACACCTTACTTCACATTGGACATATGGTGCTACACCCACAGTTCTTAACCACTCGGTACTCTGTAAGTCATGTGATCAGTGTCACGCCGGCAGCCTTTACTACCCAAGACGTTTCCTGACAACCTTTATGCACTGTGTGGATTTGGGCGAACAGTACACTATTATACATCAGCAGGATTATGGCTTCGAACTCATGACCATCGGGGCGACAGCGCGTGTCCTAGCCCCCCCCCCCCCCCCCCCCCCCCCCCCCCCCCCCCCCCCCCCCCCCACCCACCCCCCTACATCACAGTGGCTCATTGATTGCCTTGAATTGTTGAGTTGAGTTGAGTTGAGTCAAGAACCGTCATCATTGCACTCGGGACATTCCCAAAAGCGCTCAGTCACCATCGTCAACAGCCAGCGGAGAGTTCCAATACTAATGTATCCCGTTACAATCTGATTATGTGTCCGTCTTGCTTTACCTCTGAGCGACGAATGTGTACCAGAACCCCGACAACCCCCTGCGGCCGTATTCTCTCTAGGCCATGATCGCCTACCTGTTCTTTTGCACGCGCTCTCAGAAGGCCCTGAATGAGACATGTTTTCCCCCTACCATCATTCCCTGTTATGTCACTCTGTAACGCTGTTGAGGGTTGGCATATATCACGTGTCCAACTTCTGTACAGATATGTCATCATAAAGCCTGTGACATTGCACAGCTTCGTCCAGCCTCTGTCTCGGTGCATGCCTGCATTTGTACAGGTTCGCTTTCCCTAGCCTTTGACTGGTCCCAAACTACCCAAAGACCGCGGAGTTGAGTCTCACTCGGTGTAGTCTGTCGTGTCCTCCTTTAAAGTGTCGTCCCTGGAGTGAGGAGATCCGACACCCACATTATAATATTATTTTTTTTCCCCCTCAATATTCTGGAGAATCCACCAGCTTCCGTCCAACACACTCCATCAGCCTATGGACACCTTTTCCTATCACTCTCACACTGTCGTACTATGCCCCCCCCCCCCCTTCTCATACTTCCCCAACGCAACATACTCAACAACTCTTGCTTCTAGAAATTAATAAAGATTAATTTATTAAAATAAAAGTGTAACGTGTATGAGACGTGTATGCGAAGAAAATGTGTGACGTGTTCTATAAAGTGTGTAGACTCTGTCTCTCAGACATCAACTCAGTCAGCTGATCACAGCAAAGATAGACCACAGCACGTTACGTCAGAACAAGTACGTCTCACCCGTTGCCGGAACCATCTTGCCGGATAATGCTTTGCCTCTGTAGACCTCTGGTAATCCAATTTCATGAACATCCGAAATAGACACCGGTGGTATTAACAGTTAATCATGGACCGGTTGCACTCTACACAATGTCCGTTCCTAATGTTCCTAAACAAACTGCACAAGTCTTTTGCAGTGTGTACGCAGTTAGTTAGTTAGTTAGTTAGTTAGTCGACAGATCATCCTCGTTGCACATCGAACCACTCAGTTCATAAGGGCTACTTACTAATGTTAATTGTTACTGTACTGGATTGATCCTCACTCGTGTCTATCCAGCCTCACATATAATGTCATGTGTTCTATTACACGAGATTATATAACTCTAGGTAACTATTAGACCCAATGTCTTCAGCCCGCCACCACTGTCTGATGATGTGTGGTGCATCAGTACGCATCACTCACTTTGGTGAATCAACCTGCTTTTAGCTTTCAGTTACGTTCTGTCTGCACTTTATTGATGGTTGAACGGGTGTTCTTCCGAATGGGTTTTTTTAAAACTTGTTGAGTTTCCTTGGATCTGGTAGGGAACCTAGGATAGAAACAACACATCTGGTGATAGTACTAGTCACTGATCCCTTCGGCTGAGTGTAAGCCTATCACCTTGCTTAATGATCTTTAGCTAACTAGACTTAGTCATAGAGCAGATTAGCTACCCACCTAGAGCCGAATCAGGCTATGACAAAGAAAAAATCAGCAACCAGAATGCGGAACCCCGCCCACCAGGGACACCTACGGGAAGATCCCAATCATCCCTCATTACTCAACTAGTAAAGCTTATCAACACTTCACTAATCTATTTTAGCTAACAGAGCCAAGTATCACTTCACTACTCTAGCTAGTTTCCACTAACAGTGCTAATCATCACACTATAGTTTAACAAGGCCACAGTCTATAGTAATTATAACGAATATATTATAATAAGTTATACCTTAAATGGCACTACTGCAGTCCTATAAATCATATCTACATCTGCCATATAGGCACGTGTAAAATTAAGTCACTAATTAACACACGGTAGATATTATTTCCACTGGCACTGCAGTGCCCTGCACTCTGTCTAGAGCATTATTCAAGTCCACCCTAGTTGATCTCAACTCGAGTTTATATGGCAAACTACCAAAGTTGTCCACGTGACGTTATCCTTTACTCCCCCACACAGGTGGCACAGTGGCAAATCATCCCCTGTCAAGAATTATTTTCCTGGCTTAAATCCTGTCAAAGTTGTCAGTAATTGCCTAGATTCTCAAAACAAGCCAGCTAGTTTCTGTAAACTCCCAACAAAGAGTTTCGATACCAAGCTGCCAATCATCTTGATGTTCCGGAAACCAAGAATTGACAGATGCACTGTTTTCCGTACTAGGTACTTCCGTTTTACATCTGCCCCTGTGATCTCACGGCTTCCATCTGCATTCAAATGTTGACAAACTTGTCACTCTTCTGTTCCGTGGTGACAATCCCAGCAGCCATTTCCGTCTGATGTCCGGCAGTATAGATGACAAACGGAACCATTCCATATCCTTCTCCCTCACCACCAAATGTGTTTATGGGCTGACACGATGTAACCTGTACAACTGTGTTTACTCTGTTAGTACAAATAGATGTCGCTGGTCGATCGTCCGCTTAATCCGAAAATCCTCTGTAATAATCAACCGGATAAACACACGGTTTCATTTTGTGACATAGTCCCTACTGACTTACATGTGCAACATGGTTGACCCTATCAGTAGCTGCTCTACCGCCGGCATAGCTCTTGTCGTCACTGGAACACGCAAACCCTTCTAGCTCTTTAAGATGGAGACACAGCACGTGGGTTTAGATGTATAGCGTCCGCTTCTACTTGGAGAATGCCTCATACGATTCACGGTGCTGGCAGTAGGGATTTTACAAAATAAAAAATATATACTCCTTATCATGAGTTACTAGATTACGATGTCGAACCTCTTCCGATAAGGGTGACAAATTAGGAGGACTCGGGTTCACGTTGCATACTTAACAATCCCTTGGCAATTGGTAATGGGAAAGTGCATGCAAATAGCGAGTAGCCCAGACTAACTTTCAAGTTCTAAAATCTCCCCGCAAAGTAATATTTATGGCATATGTGATTCTTGTATGTAACAGTTTGGACCCTGTTTATGAGCCCGATTTTGTGCACCGTGTTGAGAGTCTCAGCTTGGTATCTATAATAACAGATAGGATCATTTATGTATGTGTCAATGTGCCATGAAAGTAAGCTTGAGAAAAAGAAAACTAAATCTTTTCAGGGTTGAATCCTTTGGTTTTATAAATCCAGAGTATGCAACGTCAACTATTAGCATTGTAGTCTCTTGCTTTTCTTGCTTCTTACAACTTTTACATCAATGAGCGTTTGTTGGTAGGCTCCACATCTAGGTGGTGGCCGTAAACACCATGCTGACATTCTTGGCTGCGTCTTTCCTAGAACTTTCGCTGTATTTCTGTATGTGCCAAGGCAAGTCAATGTAGGAATCATGTTAGCACATGTGAGTGTGTGTGTACGTGTGTTTGTGTGTGACAGAGAGAGAGAGAGAGAGAGAGAGAGAGAGAGAGAGAGAGAGAGAGAGAGAGAGAGAGAGAGAGAGAGAGAGCGTTAATTCAATGATACTGTCAACCTTTCGTAAATTGAAGTGACGTCACCCATTAGTGCACTGCTCTCGTCATTTCCGTGTGTCTGTCGACGGTTTGTAATATCTCAAATGACATTATTCACTTCAATTACGTGTTTTAATCAAAAAGAATATTCCAGCGCATAAAAAATACCACAGACAAGTGCAGCTGTCAGCAGATGATAGAAGAAACAAGGAGAAAAGCGAAGCAATATTTCTTTTAAGAGATGGAACATTCAATCAAACGAGGCAATTGAAATACGGGACCAAAAAAAAAAAAAAAATCCAGATCCGAAAATCTAATAGTGCTAATGGGGACAGGACTTTGTTGAGACGCCACTCACAAATGGTGTTCTGCGTTTATGTGTGAGTGAATATGTGTGTGTGTGTGTGTGTGTGCGCGCGCCTGTGTGTGTGTATGTGAAGGGCCGCTGACGTCATGAAGGGTCAATTAATTAGATGTAGTAAATGAAGTCGTTCCACTGTAATTTGAAACATAGTAATGCATGTTCGTGTGTCTGTGTGTGAGTTTGTGGGACTAAAAAGGTGTTTCTATATGTTCAAGAGAGCAAGAGAATGTATTATTGTGTGCATGGGCTACACAGACAGACAGACAGACAGACAGACAGACAGACAGACAGACAGACAGACAGACAGACAGACAGACAGACAGACAGCGTTTGTGAAAGACTGCATGGTTGTTGTTGAGAAGTTGTTAGCACCGGACAAAGTAAAATAGTTTCAGATGGTCAGTTTGTTTCGGAGAACCGCATCAGATTGGGTTGCTGATGTAGTACAAGTTAATGCATGTGTCTCTCTGGCTTGTGAGGACATAACAGAAACTTCCTCGGCAACAGTTTTCGTATATGGATAACTGCAGAGCTAGTTGGCTGTCTTTGTTTACATGGTTGCATAACGTTGAAAGGGGACAATGTGGTTTGTGTATTTTGATTGCAAGGATTCATTACTCTACTTCACTATATTTGGAACTTGTTTCTGGAGGATGCATCTGCCACGATACAGTCAAATATACCAGGCAATACATGACGGCAATATAGTGTTTGTGTCGTTATCCACATTCACTTATATTTGCTGAGTTCTGTCCATGAGCTCCACTGTAACAGTCCCATTCACAGGCACGAGCCTAGCAAAGACCATCACTTAGGACACGGAGGACACAGATGCAAGCAGGTTTGCCACTTTCTTTTTTGGACAAAAATAATCTAGAAACGGCCCAAACAACATCCATAAATATCTAGATGTCGTTGGAAAGTATCTAGGAAAAAATATCCAGATTGAGAAAGTAAGAAATTACATATGTATTGATGTGACTGTCGTCTCCCTGGCGAAGTGTTTACGGCTTTCGCGTAACCCCGTATATTCTGGTGAGTAACGCAGCTGCGCCCGAACCGGCAGCGGTAAAAGCCGCGCTGGTAACTTACGGGGGTATGTGAGCCGGTCGCTCAGAAAGCAATGGCAAACTACTAAGCGTAATCTTGTCTAGTACATCAACAGAAGCTGAAAAATGCTGATGGTGACTGCAACGTCTTGTAAGGGATATGCAACATTAAAATAAATTGATGTGACTTACCCTATAGAATCATGTCCTCATCTTCACTGATGTCTGTCTCACAAGATGCACTTAGCTTGGATGATGAAGTTGAAGTTTCAGATTCAAAATGACTCTGATATGCTTTAGCAGTTCCAATTTCTTTTAATCCACGATCAGGGAGCTGATAAGTTGAACAGCATTTTCCTGCTTTCATCAGCCCAAATGGTATTGTCAAGATAGCATTTAAGAAGTCAAGTTTCATCCTGTTTCTTAGTTTACAGTTTGTATAATTCATAGTACTGAAAACTCTTTCCCCATCAGCATTTGAATGGGGTAGTATCATGGCAGACATCGTACATTCAAAGAGCTCACAGAATGGACTGTTACTAGGGCATCTTTAAAGGCTTCAGTTTCTGTTTTGTTTCTCCAGTAAACCAAATTTATTTTGGTTAACTGATAGTTTGCTTCCGCCACACTATTATCAGTAGCCCCTAAAAATTTCATAACTTGACAATATTTTGATATTTCCTTTACTGGCTGAAGTATGTTGTTAACAGAAAAGGGTGAAATATTTGATAATATATCTACATTTTCAGGAAGTCTCTGCTTCAATTGCTTGAATAATGAGAGAAGAAAATCTTGACAGCGCTTTCTTAAGTTGTTCTCTTCATTTTCTATTAACAGTCCTTTCGTTTTTACACCATCAATTTTTTTTATTCAATTTGGTATCCCAGATATGGCTTAGCCAAATAGTTCTCTATAGTGCAAGTGAACAAGTCAGCTTTAGAAGTTGGCAATATAAGTCTTTTACCAATTGAATGAAATACCAAAGTGAGATCGTCAAGTAATTTAACTTTATCAACATTTTGAGATTCAAACAGTTTATTAACTTTTTGCTCTTCATTTAAAATGGGTTGTAAAAAGAGAAGGAATGCCACATTATTTTCGTCACTGTACATTCTATATAGCATTTCAGCTGTGTAGCCGTTTTCACTTTGTCTTATTATTTCGAAGTGTGTCTTCAACTCCAACCATTGGTTCAGAATTACTTCAACAGCTGGTTGAATTGATAACACCCGGGAAGGTTAATCCGGTCAACAAATGCCCGCAGAAGTCGGATGTGTCGGCCTAACGGCGCAAGAACGCAGCTCTGCTGTAGTCAGTCACAACGCAATCACATCAGGATGAACGCAGAAGAAGAAGAAGAGGAAGAAGAAGAAGAAGAAGAAGAAGAAGAAGAAGAAGAAGAAGAAGAAGAAGAAGAAGAAGAAGAAGAAGCAGAAGAAGAAGAAGAAGAAGAAGAAGAAGAAGAAGAAGAAGAAGAAGAAGAATTGATAACCATCTAGTTTTGCAATATGACAGAATTTTCAATGGTGAGGAACTATCAATTAAAGCTTTATATAAATTATTGTTTATATTATGTCATCATGCAGCCACTCTTTCCGAAATTTTTGTTCATATTGCTTTACTTTTGGCATGTTGAAAGATTTGTTCAAAGTGGAAGACACATATGAAGGTGAGCAATTATTTTAAAAAAGCACATGAAAAAGAATCACAAAGTCGGGATCACAGCAATAATTCGCAACAAGGTGAGTTTACAGTTTAAATAATGTTATTATAATTTATGCGCCCTTTTACTCATTACGGGGGGGGGGGGGGTGGTTGCCAGATTGTTGAGCTTTGACCCAAGTAAATTCAATGTTTAAATAATGACACTTACCATAATTTTCGCGCGTCCAGACCAAACATAAACTGTGTAAATGACACCGAAAGAAAAGTAAAATCTAGAAAGTATTCAAAATATCCAATTCCAAATGAAAAGTATCTAGAATTGGCTCCAGCATCTAAACGTCGGTATCCAGAAGCCGGCAAAAACCTCTAGATTTGGATATAAAATATCTAGAATGGCAACCCTGGATGCAAGAGACGTGACCGAGGAGTACATAAAAGAAATCAGCAAGGATAACCTCATAATATACACAGACGGGTCCAAGAACGAGCAGGGAGAGGTGGGGGTAGGAGTAGTGGTCCCAGACTGGAAACTGAAGAAATAGTTCAAACTAACAGACGAGACAGCAGTATGCACGGCCGAACTGGTAGCCATACCGAAAGGGCTGGAGATTGCAGCCGCAAAACCACCGCCGAGACTATGTATATTAACAGACTCCCTGTTCTCAGTACAAACCCTCGGGAACTTCGCTAGAGGAAACAGACCCGTCATAAAAGAGGAGATATTATAGTTTGTCCAGAAATGAATGCCGCCATTCACGATCAGTTATTTTGAAAACTGTCTGTTGCATCGTTATGAAATTTTTCCTGCCGTATTATATTTACCCCCACCCAAGGAATATGTCTTTGATAGGTCCAAAAGCAACTTAAATCATCGAAAGCTGCGACATTTCTTTGATGTTTTGGCGAAAATGTAGTGTATTCACGCTAACAAACTAGTCTTACAGTAATGCACGTCAGTTCGGGTAATGACACAAGTACAAAGGCGTAGCCAGATTCGTATAGGAGTGGGTGCAATAAAACAAAAAAAAAGTAGCTTAAAAGTCGACAGGATCGACTGCATTGCACCGGGTTTTTATCCCATATGACTCAGTCTCTTTTCGCAGCGCGGAAAGCGTCGCACAAAGCACAAACTCCGTAGCTCCAGCGACGACCCTCAGGAGTCTCCGGAAAAAATGCACTCGTGAAATGAAGGACGCGGCCGGGAATCGAACATACAACCTTCGGAGCCCGAGTCAGACGGTTTGACCACTTCACCACGGAGATTCCCGAGAGGGGTGCAATGTGTAATATTAGTAAAGACAGAGAATTTACAGTGGCATGGGGTAAATAATGTGTAAATTGACAGGAAAGTAGAAGGAATATATTTCTTACCTTATTTTTCATTTTCTTCTTGTTTCTTCAGCTGCTGGTTAATAATGTGTACACAAGTATTCATGTTACTAGGATGCATTTAGCTTTTTATATTGAGTTCGTAAAAGCTTCCAAATAGCTGTGCGTTAATGTGCGTATGGAGTGACCAGAAATGATACCGCAATTTAGTCATCATGTGTCCGTTTTTAAGGATCTGTTCAGCTGTCTGTGTAGTTTGTTCACACGTACACAAGGGTGACAGACCCACTTTGAGTCTTCGTGAAAGATTGTCAACTCTAATGTTTACCGTTTACGGAACATGATTACCTGTTTTGCACTATGAAAATAGTTGTCTGTGTCTCTGTAGTGGGCTTTCTTCTTAACGACCAAGATGTTGGTCTTCTTTTCATTGAAGTTTATAGACTGATTCGTATGCACCTTGTGTTGTTCCCTAATTTGACATCGTGTTTGCTCTCACGTTTCTTGTTATGCCACAGTGTGTCAGTTTCCACCGCAATATTACTCTTCTGTTGGTATTCAATGCGTTTAGTGTGTGTGTGTTTTTTCTTTCTTTTAACCAATACTAATTGTTTGTCACCACTGAAAATTCATCACTGTGAAATATAAACTGTTGCCATTGACATTGTGCTGATGCTGTAATGTTTAAGGCCTGCAATTCGTCTGAATAGTTGGAGCAAAATATCCCAGTAAGTGTGTACGTGGATTAAGGTCTGCGATCTGCTCAGACCTTAATCTGTGTCGGACGATTCCAGTAGGTTGATGGCTGCTCTCGGTTGCATAAAATTCAATCCATCCTTTCTCCAATAGTCCTCTTCCTCTTTCAACACATGGTCCTCACATTTTTTTTCCAGTAACTTTTATCAATATTTATTAGCGCGAACTGGGTTAGTATCTTGACTCCAGACAATTTGAATGTAGTATTGGAAGGTGCCACCTGTCTTTAAATTTTAGCCCACACAAGTTCTATAGGGTTTAAATGAGTATGATACGGCAGAAGTCTCAAGCACCTATGGCCATGCTCTTCTATCAACTTGTCGATTTGATATTTCTTGCTTTTTTGCGCCTGTTTTACAAGGGACAACAACTGTAGCTTGCCATCGGAACCATATCTTTATTGCTTCTTTTGTGCTCGATCGATGCCGTAGGTATTTTGTCTTCTTGGGCAACAACATTGTGATACGATGCACTGTCCATGATTAGACAAGACTGTCTATCAAGGGATGGAAGTATTGTATTCTCGATCCAGTATCTAAATACATTACCATTTACCTCATTATGATAATCCCTATTGTCTGTATGCTTTGATACGAACAAGAGTCCAGCATTCTGTGGTAAGTCATTATGAGTACTACCAGCATAGGCTATGACCAAACACTGTCCTTTACTACTGGGCACATAACGCTTTATCTTTCCATCCACTGATTGCCATTACTTTTCACTTGTGGGGTGCCCATTGATCCACGTCTCATCCAAATACACTATGTCATAATGTTCTTTGCGCATTTCCCTTATTTCACGTAGGTATCTGCTTCTCATGGCTCCTAAATGCTGTTGCTCGCAAAGGATATTTTTACCTCCCTTCTGTGGCTAAGAGCTTGCGAACGCAGTTATGAGCCCGTCTACCCGGGTTCGAAACACAGCGGTGCTGGTTTTTTCGAAAAAGGTATAGGAGCCGGTCGTTCAGAAAGCAATGGCAAACTATTGAACGTAAAATTTGCCCACACAACCACGGATCTCAACAATAACCGCGCTGAGGAAGCAGGTTAGACGAGACCGAATTTGGAATTTTTTTTTCTGAAAATTGGAATTGGAATGAGCTCCACATTGAGGATTCTGGCACACAACAAAATTTTTAGTTCCT
>JACEFZ010008204.1:0-35000 GCA_014155875.1 Cepaea nemoralis
AATCGCCCCTCGATACGTGATGTGATCAAGGACACGCCGGCCAAATTCCTTTCAAGGACTCATGTCGCATTTCATTGAGTTCAGCACACGTGTTAGCATATCTAGTAGCTACTTTAGGTCCGGTCGATCTGGAAGCCCAGCTCAAGCTTGCAAAGTACCACGTATAGATTCGAACACATGACCACCATGGCCACAGGCAAGCGTACTACCTACTGTGTTATGACGGCTTGCAAGCCTTGCAATCAGTGTACTCACGTAGAGTCCTTATCATTAGAATGCATTGTCATAAAGACATTGACTTGGGTCCGGGGGGAGGAGTTAATGCTAACAGCCATGAGTGAGACATGGCAGTTGTGTAAGTTCACATCTGGCCATTGTTATGTAACCCATCTGGAAACTTCTGGAATGATTCGTCTTAGTTTACTCCAGATATGTTGCCACTTGTGATAGCTGAACCGAACTGGCAGAGAATCTCGAAATAAAGGGCATTAAAGATACGGTGTGCCGAACAAAATGAATTGCAGCATCCGCTCTGGCGCCCATCAGCCCACTCCCAATGACCTTACCAGTTTTGAGCATAAAGGGAAACCGCTCTGGAGGCAAAAACTACAGACCTGCCTGCAATTGATAATCAATTGAAAACTTTTTCCAGAACAAATTCCTTGAAGATAGAACATATAATATTTGTGCATATAAAGTGAAAGACATATTCGACTAGTGAATAACAGAACAATGTACAACGCAGAACAACCACTATAGTTTTCTTAATGATGATTACGCACAGAGTAGAAATCCACACGGACACAGGATCCTTGTGGTTGTTTGCTGTTTCCCAAGCTGAAAATGTTACTGAAAGTGACACGATTTGAGTCATTGAGCGGAATGCCGATGACCATCACTGTACTCCATTCCCAAAGAGACCTTCCTGAAATGATTCCAACAATGACGGTAATAATGGGAAACGCGTGTACAGTCCCGTAATGAATACTTTGAAGGGGATTGGGATTTTAGCACTCCAGATAAGTAATTGTATTTTTACAGGTCAAGGGGCCGATATCTTTTTTAGCAGACCGCATTGTTAGAAGACATGTAATTTCTATTGAACAAATAAAGTTAGCCTGTGTTGAGAATAAAAGAATACACAATTCATGCTAGGTTATTGTGGTACACTGAGGTAATACAATTATTCGTAAACGGATCGAACTTTTACAAACTGACCTGGGCTATCCTGGGCTACCCAGTCTAAAATGGGCACCAGAAAATATCTTGGGAAGTAAAGGCGACAGATGTGATACCGCCCACATCAGCCACTTAACGCCGTTCGGTCTATACAACATCTGTGTCTAGCTTCTTACGCCCAATGCCCATAGGCCTGTACAAAAGACCTTTACTTTTTTTCTGAATGAGGTGTATTACTGGCCGGTCTCCGTGGTCTAGAGGTTACACGATTTTCTCCGTAATCTCGTATACTCTCGTAAGTAACGTGACGTTGCGCGAAAATCGGTAGCGGTTCTCTCCGCGTCGGTAACTTACAGGGTATGTGAGCCGGTCGCTCAGAAAGCAATGGCAAACTACTGAGCGTAATCTTGCCAATAAATCAATAATTAGCTGAAAGATGCTGATGTTGACAGCGATGTCTTGTAAAGGATATGCGAAAAAAAAGTATATTACGAGAATTAAACCTAATGAATTACCATCAGGATCTTACAACCTCAAGGATCTCAATATGGGGCTAGAGGAAGATCTGCCCCTTAACCCCCCCCCCTCTCCCCCCCCCCCCCACAAAAAAATATAAAAAATCACGGATACGCAGCATCAAGAATACCTAACACAAACGCGTTTACTGCGAAATGAAAGCAACACATTTGGCTTTGGAACGCAAGCTTGAGCTCCCTACTACCCTTCACTTACCGGTATTTGGGTGTTAAGAAAAGTAACATGATCGACTTGGAGCAAGATATTAGACAATATGTTGTGGCATACATCGATATTTTTGACAAAAATATACATAGATAACCAGGTTGGTAAATTTTAATACCTAGGGTAATTGTTACGTCAGATGGATGATGCACGAAGAGATTGTAGGTCAAATGAAAAGTATCTTATGCAAGTAGTCAATATAATTCAATCTAAGAAATATAGTGCTGAAATGCTTCTTGGAACAAGTTTTGCTCATGGCAGTGAATCATGGACGTCATAAAAACTGTCATTTACTGCCTTGCGGTGTATTACAGGGGAAAGGGGGGGGGGGGGGTCTTTTACCTGAGGAATTAAGGCCACCTGGCTAGTGCAGTCGCCGCGAACTGTGCATGTTATCTGTTTGCCCCTGACAGAAAAAAAAATCCTCCACACATTACCGAGGATTCGAACCCGTGTATCCCCAAGGAGAATCCCGCATTCTAGCCACTCGGCCAGCAGCTCCGCTTGGACGTGAAAAAATAAATTAGGAGGAGCTTAGATGCAACGGCGATGTGGTTCCTGAGACGAATGTTGCGAATATCTGTGACTGCCAAAGTAACTAACAACGAGCGTCCGGACGATACGAATGAAACTGGAACCTTACATAAAACTATTTAGAAAAGCCAAATATATTTTTTGATCATGTGATGAGAAGAGTGGCATTGGGGAACACTGTGACAACTGGAAAGATCAATGGGAAAATATGCAGACAGAGAGAAATTATGTCTATTTCGATAGGCATGATACATGATAATGATGATACACTGATAATTTTGACGACAATATAGACTGATTTTATTGGGGGGGGGGGGGGGGGGGGGGTGAATTGATCTATTTGACGAAAAGATATAGCTATTTAACTAAGTAAAGAATAAGTATAGAAACTGTTTTGCCTTTGTCTCTCTGAGCACATGGTGCTAGAATTATATAATTATGGTGCAATTAGCAACCCGTGTTTGATGTGTTAAGTTTCACGTTAGCAGATTTACTCCCTGCGACACTTCTTTGTGCCCATTTTAGGTCTCATCTCTTCTCATCTCATTTTGTTCCTGTTGTGCCTTGCGGTGTTGATATGAAGCATAATCAGCGGGAGAGTGCCCGTTTATGGGCTTCATATATCGAGATTCACGTGGACTCTGTTATTTATTCTCTCCATCCTTTACATGGTCGACCTCTTACTCTTGTTCCAGTTGGTCTGTACATCATTGCTGGTTTGATATACTGTTATTAGGTAGCCTTGTTATATGGCCAAACCATTTCACTTGCTGTTTTCTGATAAAATCTAGCGCTGCTATAAGCCCAACTTTAGTCCTGATTTCTTCATTTCTCTCTTCTTAATACGTTGAGTATTCTTCTCAGGAATCTCATTTCCGTTGTTATAATAATTTTCTTTTTTTTTTAATGATCGTTGTCCAGGTTTGGCATTGGTAGCATAGAGTTGATAGGAAGATTGTGCTGTAAAGTGTCATTTTAGTATCTACTGACACGTGTTGGTTCTTTAGTATTGGTGCCATTTGTCAAATGAGTTGGTTTGCCTTATTGCATCTATTTCCGATTTTCGTCTTCTGATTTGCCATTTGATGATATTAAACTTCCTAATTACTTGAAGCTATTTAGGGGGTGTTCTTCTAGATGAATTTTTGCTGTTTATTATTTCTTCTTTGGTCAAAGTCATTACCTCTATTTTACTTATGCTAATTTTCACAGTTATGTACCTTTCACAGGTCGTTTAGACAATTTATGTGAACTTACGTTCTGCTTATGATTTTGCAATTAGTGCTTGATCGTTTGCAAACAGGAGTTCTTTAGTGGTATAACTGGTCGTTGTTGTTGTTGTTTTTTCCTGTGCTCTGTTCTTCATGAGATGTTTTAACGGTCTCTGTTTGGCTGGTTTCTTTGTGTATGCTGTCTATTTAAGTTATGAATAGGAGAGGTGACAGGACATAACTTTGTCGTCCTCTGGATCTTATGGTGAAGGGTTATGAGTGTCATCCATTTGTACTCACCGTATTTTCTCTGTTGTTATATAAGCTTATACATGAGTTCGTTAGAAGTGCATTTACTCCAAATCTTTCAAGGATTTCCAATAATTTGTTTCTATCTACTCTATCAAATGCGGTTTTTTTTTCAACAAAGGCTAAGTTGAGTGTTTCATTAAATTATGTCTAAGAACAAAGATGGCATCTGTGCTTCCTATGCTCTCCTACATCCAAGCTGTAGTTCGTATAGGTGATGTTCTGTTATAAGTCGTAGTCTTTTCTCAAGAATTTTGCAGAATATTTTTCCAGTATGGCTCACAAGAGAAATGCCTCTATATTTTAGATTTAGTTATCTCTGTAACCATAATTATAGACCAGTGGTTCTCAAGCTTTTCAAGCAGAGGGCCATATCTACTATTTTCGGTAGTTAAGCGGGCCACAACGTTATAAAATTATAAAAGTCGTGCAATATCATTCTTACCTACCTTAACTTTCGTCAACAAAATTCTAAAACTTTAAAGGCAGTCAGTGTCAGTACTATACTGCGGTCATTTTTTGGTTTAAAATCAAAAGTTCATTTAACAATAAATTTTAAATCAGTTTCGAAAATCGCTATTAATGTAATTAATTTACAATTGTAACTGTTCTTCATAACCAGTTACTTAAGTTAAGATGCCAGTTTATCAATGTCTGGGCACAAATATGTCGTGCCCAAAGTCATAAGCGCAGCTAGGTTACTGTCGGTGAGTCTGGAACGTTGCTTGTTTTTTTTTTTTATAACAGCCATTGCGGAAAATGACTGCTCGCATCTGTAAGTCGAACCAAAACGACAAATGTATCTCTGGGCGAATGAACACAAGTGTTGAAATTGTTTGACAGACAATAGTCGCCTGAATGAAATCATATGATCAGCTGAAGATTGCGAACTGAACAGGCGCATTCGATAATATCTGAACATAACAACCACGAGCAGAGTAAATTATCACACGCTGACGGGGCGCTCAGAGTGCATTTTTTGAAATTATTAAAATATATTATATTAAATAACGAGGCCTCGCGTGCCACTTACTAACAGCTGGCGGGCCACAAGTGGCCCGCGGGCCGTGGTTTGGGAACCTCTGTTATAGACTGAACAAAAACAAAGCAAATATTGTCCAAAACACGAGACAATCTATTTGACATAAACAGAAAGCAATGTATCTGACAAAGACGCAGATCAGAATATATGACAGAAAAATAAAACGTCCCACAGAACATATAGTCTCCATTTAACAAAAACATAGACATAACGCACACAGCGCGAATCGATGTTGTCGAGACTGCAGACAATAATTTCAAACAGCTCATAAACATTCGCTCAGCGCATGATTTCACTTAAGGCTCTCGTTTAGAATACGTAACCGAAAAATGTCATATTTGATATTCAGGAGACCGTGAAATTTAATAACATCAAATACATCACTGTATTAATATTGCATACAATTCTTTTTTTTTTACAAAGAAAACTATTCATTCGTAACCTAGGAATGGTGTTACAAAGCTACTTGCATGTCCTCAGGACGTCGCAGTTAACCCCAGCATTGTTTGCTTGTTTGTGATTTAATTAAACGTTTTCTTGCCAGCAGTACTTCAACTTTAGTACTTTAATTAAACCTTTTCTTGTAAGCAATACCTCAACTATAATACTTTAATTATACCTTTTCTTGCAAGTAGTACTTCAACCATAGTACTTTAATGATACCTTTTCTTGCAAGCAGTACTTCAGCTATATACTTTAATGATACCTTTTCTCGCAAACAGTACTTCAACTATATACTTTAATGATATTTTTTCTCGCAAACAGTACTTCAACTATTGTACTTTAATTAAATCTTTTCTTGCAAGCAGTACTTCAATTATAGAACTTTACTGATACCTTTTCTTGCAAGCAGTACTTCAACTATAATACTTTAATAGCATCGTTTCTTGAAAGCGGTACTTCAATTATAGTATTTCAATAACACATTTTCAGCTATCAACTACATCTGGCTAACTTCTCCAGAATGTCGCGGCAGGCACTGCTTAAAGTCGCTTAAAAGTCGACAGGGTCGACTTCATTGCACCGGGTGTTATCCCATATGGCTTGGTCTCTTTCCGCAGCGGGGAAAGCGTCGCACAAAGCACAAACTCCGTAGCTCTAGCGACGACCCACATGAGTCTCAGAAAATTTTCACTCGTGAACCGAAGGACGCGGCCCGGAATCGAGCCTACAACCTTCGGAGCCCGAGTCAAACGGCTTGACCACTTCGCCACGGAGACTCCCGGCACTGAATCATGGGAAACCCCGGTTTCATCATAGCAATAAAATGGTCAAGGACTTCGCTTTAATTCCAAGGCAGCGTATTGTGAACATAATTCTAGGCCCGTATTTTTTTTTTAACCAAACAGCACTTTATGGCTGACATAATCAGAGTTATTCGTAGTCCGACAACAATTTTGGGTTACACGATTGTGAGATGTGTCGACCGTGAAGTCATGTGATCACGAGCGTATTCCGTCTTCAAGCGGATCCACGTCAATAGGACTGGCAGTTAAGTGAGTAAATGTAACCTTATCATCATCCAGTGGCGTGTTCTGTACAGAACCTTGCCTACATAACAGCCTTTCCAGATGCCTCTCTTTCATAAGCCAGATTCTGCCTTTTTTTTTTTTTTTTGCTGACCATCAAATGCCCAGCCAACTGGCGTAAGCGTTCATGTCTTTCTACAGATCTCGGTCTTAGGTGTTCTGGATCAGCTCTGCTGATGATGACTGTCCATAACTGACGAGGGTATCCTAAGACGTTCACTACGTCTAAAATGTGGTTACTTATGAAATCTTGGGAAGATAATATGGTGGTTTCCCCTTGACTTCCACATCCACATGGGGGTACTTTACTTCTGCCTTTGACAGTCATATCCCACTGTCAGGACAAAAGAGTGGCCTGCTCTGCTCAGCTGCAGAGTTGTCCACTTATTCCGGTGGATACTCGGTCCCCGTGGGTGCGTTTGCCACACAATGGTGTGTTTCCCACCCTCTACCATTGGGAGGTGCCGATGGAATTTTCCCTTCCTAAAGTTATATCTCATTGGCACCTTGCCGTCTTGACAGACGATAGTTTGTGCTCTAAAAAGACATAATAACTTTTAACTATGGCGGTAGCGAGTGTGACTGATAAGGCCAATTTGCGCTGTAAATGTCCGTTCACAGTGGGTGCATGTGAACACGTGGTCATTTCCACCATCATGCACCATCTTACGTCTCAAACGCTTGGTGTGTGACTTTTCTGCAATAATTTTCTCCTTTGACTTTATTCCATTTCTGATATTTGCCCTCCATGCAACACGTTCAGCAGCGACTTGCTCCCAATGTGCATTATCAATGCCTGTATCAATCATGTCCCGCTTACACACATCTTTGTATCGTAGTAGAGGCCGACCCTGAGATCTCTTACCCATCTGTAATTCACCAAAAAAGATATCCTTTGGTATTCTACCATCATCCATCCTCCTAAGATGTCCTATCCATCTAAGTCTACGAAGACTGAGCATGGAATAAACTGTCACACAACCTGATCTTTCCAATACTTCAGTATTTGTGATCTTGTCTTGCCACTTAATACCAAGAATTCTTCGCAGACACCGCATATGAAAGCTGTTTAAATTGTTCTCTTGGTGTGAGTAAGTTGTCCAGGTTTCACTGCCATAGAGAAGAGTACTAAGGACACAGGCTTGATAGACAAGGACTTTTGTTTTGGCAGTAAGCTTCCTGTTCTCCCAGACTCTTTTTCTTAACCTGTTCATTGTTGTTGCTGCCTTACCAATCCGGATGTTGATTTCCTGATCTAGGGATAATTTGCTATTTACCACTGATCCTAGATACGTAAAATGGTCTACTATCTCTAGTTCGGCGTCGTCAATAAAGATTGATGGTACCCCATGTGCACCTTGTGACATAATCTGTGTCTTCTTTTTGCTAATTGTTAAACCAAATTCAGAACAAGCATTGGACAATGCAGATAGTAGACATTGCAATTCTTCCTCAGAGTGGGTCGTAACTGCAGCATCATCTGCAAAAAGCAACTCTCTGATCAGTACCCTCCTAATTTTGGTCTTAGCCTTCAATCTCTGAGCATTGTAGAGGCCGCCATCTGAGCGTGAGTGAATGTATATACCACCATCCTGATCACGAAATGCATATTTCAGTAGAAGTGAAAAGTATATTCCAAAGAGTGTGGGAGCTAGTACACAACCTTGCTTAACTCCACTCTTGATTTCAAATTCTTCAGAAGTTGCACCATCAAACTTGATTATACCCCTCATGCCTGTGTGGAACGATTCCACAATGGACAGAAGAGTTGGTGGGCAGCCAATCTTCTTTAGTGCCTTGAACAGACCCTCACGACTGACCAAATCAAATGCCTTTGTGAGGTCGATGAAGGCAATAAACAGTGGCTGATTCTGTTCACGGCATTTTTCTTGCATTTGTCGCAATGAGAATATCATATCAGTGGTAGACCGGTTCTGTCGAAAGCCACACTGTGATTCGGGGTAGACTTGATCTCCTAGGACTTGAAGTCTGCGCAGAACAATTCTGGCAAATACTTTTCCAACAATACACAGAAGTGAGATACCCCTATAGTTGTTGCAGTCGCTCCGATCTCCCTTGTTCTTGTACAGCGTTATGATGTTTGAATCTTTGAAATCCTGTGGGACTTGTCCTTCACGCCAGCATAGCTCTATTAGCTGGTGGATCTGTAGAGTGAGTGCGTCTTGCCCACTCCTGATAACCTCTATTGGAATCCCATCCTTACCTGGAGCCTTGCCAGATGCAAGTTCATTTATAGCACACTTAACTTCTGTTATGGTGGGAAGTGTGTCCAGGTGGTCAAGAGTTGGTAGAGCCTCTATGGCGTTAAGGGCATCATCCGCTAGTTTGGTCTCACTTGAGTAAAGCTCCAAATAGTGCTCTACCCATCTGTCCATCTGCTGTTTCTTATCAGTGATGACTTCTCCAGTCAAGGTTTTCAGCGGTGCACTTCTTTTGATCACTGGACCACAGGCTTTCTTTATTCCTTCATACATGCTTCTTATGTCTCCCTTATCACTTGCGATTTGAATGGACTCACATAACTTGATCCAATAATCATTTGCACACTGCCTGGCAGCCTTTTGCACATCCTTCCTAGCTTGCCTTAGCTCACTCAGAGTGTTACGCGTTGGTCTTTCCTTGTTTCTTAAGAGAGCTTTCTTCTTCTTATCAATCAAGGGCTGCAGAGTCTCGCTGTTGGCCGCAAACCAGTCCTGCCTCTTATGATCCACAGTGCCGTAAACCCCTACGGCAGTTTTATAAAGAGTTTCCTTAATTTGACCCCACTTTTCATTTACTGTACAATTTTCTGGTGTATCAGTGAAAGCGTCTTCAAGTTGCTGTTGAAACTGAAAGCACTTTTCAGGATCATGAGTGTTAATAATATTAATCCTGGGGCTAGATTTGTGTTTAGCTGTGTAGATTCTCTTTGGTCTCAGTCTAACTCTTGCAACAACCAAAGAATGATCTGTATCACAGTCAGCACTGTGGTAACTACGAGTCAATGATATATGGTTCAGATGTTGTCTCCGTGTGATGATGAAGTCCAGCTGGTGCCAATGGCCGGATCTTGGATGTTTCCATGTGACCTTATGCATCTCTTTTGTTTTAAAAAAAGAGTTTGTAATACATAGGTCATTACTGGTGCAATGCTCCAGCAGCCTTTGCCCATTTTCATTCATGCGACCGATGTTGTATTTTCCAAGGGACACTGGCCATGAACTCGAGTCCTTGCCCACACGAGCATTGAAATCACCGAGCATATAAATGTAGTCAGATTTTGGAACTGCCTTGATCACGGAGTCTAACTCAAAAACTCTCCAGTATTTTTAGAGGACCTTTTGTTGCTGGAATATGTAAATTACGCATCACGTATTGAGCCCATCTATGTCGTGATTTTCCTCTTCTCTGCTTGCACGATAGACATCCTTACAAAATTATATTTCTTAGACATGCACGTGTCTCTATATGGAAACATGTTTTATTTTCCTCAATTGTATTTCTTATAATAATCGGTCTTCGTCAATACTTATATTATAGCTATTTATGGAAAGATCTGTTTGTTCTCTTTTCGGTACAATGTAAGAGGGGGCTTCAAATGAAAACTTTAAAAGTGTGACAGACATTAAAATAATCATGCTATTGTCTTGTAACCTGTCAATAGTTAGTTAGTTACAACTAACTGTTGACTTGTAATCTGTCAATATTGTTATTAATAATGTACAGAGTGTTAAGCACGTAAAATCATGGTGCAGACGAACACGGTGACGCCATAAGGACAGTTTACAGATAACCGCCCCACTTATAATCAAAGCGGAGCAGTGTTCAGTTGTCCATTTTTTATAAAATCAATTAAGGGGTGAAACCTAAAGAAATACATCGGCGAATGAAGGTCAAGTAAGGTGGTGCATGCCTGTCAACCCAGCAAGTGTATGCGTGAAGTAGGAAGTTTAAACATGGCATGAATTCTGTGGCAGATTGTTCACGGCCGGGTCAGGCACACCGAGTAGTGACCGCAGATAATTTTTTTCTACAAGAATCCAAGCACTTTATCAGCGATGGAGGCCATGCATTGAACGCAGTGTTGACGACTTTGAAAAATGACACATTTGTTATTTACCTTTTTCAGACAATATTCACCAACACACAAAATACATTTAAGGTTTCCATGTGAATCTCCCTGGTATTTTAGTGCTCTTCTCTAACGCGTAAATTCAAATGCGCACATGTGTATTTTAGCTCATGTGTTGAAGTAAACAATGTTAATGGCGAAACTGAGCTGGTAGTGTCATGAGCTGGACTCGTCACTTGTCAGAGTGAGGGAGGGACTGGCCAGCTGTTCCTCCCTGCTCACGGCCCTAGAAAATGTGATGGCTCTATCACATCACAGAAAACTGCTTCGGACAATTTTTAGATAAACTTAAAAGGACTCGTTTGCACTCCTAGAGGTGTATCCGCTGTATGGTTTACTCCCGTATTTTACACACCAGTCTGCACTCTGTGTGTGGGGTGGTCGATATCACGCGTTTACTTTCAATCACATTTCTTGATATCCATTTTAGGCGGGACGACATGGGTATCCCAGGTCAAATGTAAAATCCACCCCGATGAAGATCCGAACACATGACCACCGGGTAACTAGCCACTTCGCTACCGAGAGGTGAGTGCCCCTGATAAAGTATGCAGGTGAATAATTCACGCTTGGTGGCAAACTCTCGTCGAAAACAACGAAAGAGAAATAAATATCAGAGACGTCATTTGGTAACAGAATCATTATATGGCACTCCGAAACCCAACACTCCCATATGACGCGTAGCGCCATGTTTAATTCAAATCAAATCAAATCAAATCAACATTATTAGGGTCACAAATTGGGCGCGCAGGCCCGTCTTACATTCGGCCCTTCCAATCACTCGTCTTTCGTTCATCAAGAGCATTATACATTTACATAGGAAGAAAAATAAACATTGTGAAATGAATGTTGTAAACATAAACAAGGCTAAACATGGAGAATAATGTGTACATAAAAAGTATGTGACGTAAAAGTAGTGATGCCAGCGCGTCCCACACACACACACACACACACACACACACACACACACACACACACCACACACACACACTCTCTCTCTCTCTTTCATTCACTCTCACTCTCACTCATTCACTCACACACACACACACCACACACACACTCTCCCGCTCACTCATTCACTCTCCCGTTCACTCGTTCACTCTCCCGCTCACTCATTCACTCTCCCGCTCACTCATTCACTCTCCCGCTCACTCATTCACTCTCACGCTCACTCATTCTGTCTCTCCCGCTCACTCATTCACTCTCCCGTTCACTCATTCACTCTCCCGCTCACTCATTCACTCTCACGTTCAATCATTCACTCTCCCGCTCACTCATTCACTCTCACTCATTCACTCTCACGCTCACTCATTCACTGTCCCGCACACTCATTCACTCTGCCGCTCACTCATTCACTCTCACGCTCACTCATTCACTCTCACGCTCAATCATTCACTCTCCCGCTCACTCATTCACTCTCACGCTCACTCATTCACTCTCACGCTCACTCATTCCTTCTCACGCTCACTCATTCACTCTCACTCATTCACTCTCACGCTCACTCATTCGCTCTCACGCTCACTCATTCACTCTCCCGCTCATTCATTCACTCTCACTCATTCACTCTCCCGCTCACTCATTCACTCTCACGCTCAATCATTCACTCTTCCGCTCACTCATTCACTCTCACGCTTACTCATTCACTCTCACGCTCACTCATTCACTCTCACGCTCACTCATTCACTCTCACGCTCACTCATTCACTCTCACGCTCACTCATTCTGTCTCTCATTCACACTCACTCACTCTCTCACTCAAACTACAGTAATGAACATAAGTTTAGATTATACATGATAAAATCAAATGGTATTTAACTTATAATATGAAAGATGAGAATACACAAACATATGGATTCGCGTGTTACATAACATGCGTGTTACATGACATGCATCTGCTCAGCTCTCTCTCTCTCTCTCTCACTCTCTCTCTGTATTCTTTCATATACACACACTCACACGCATGCGTACGCTCACACACACACACACTCTCTCTCTCTTTCTCTCTCATTCACTCTCACTCTCACTAATTCACTCTCCCGCTCACTCATTCACTCTCACGCTCACTCATTCACTCTCCCGCTCACTCATTCACTCTCACGCTCACTCATTCACTCTCACGCTCACTCATTCACTCACCCGCTCACTCATTCATTCTCCCGCTCACTCATTTACTCTCCCGCTCACTCATTCACTCTCCCGCTCACTCATTCACTCTCACGCTCACTCATTCTGTCTCTCCCGCTCACTCATTCACTCTCCCGCTCACTCATTCACTCTCCCGCTCACTCATTCACTCTCCCGCTCACTCATTCACTCTCCCGTTCAATCATTCACTCTCACTCATTCACTCTCACGCTAACTCATTCACTCTCACGCTAACTCATTCACTGTCCCGCTCAATCATTCACTCTGCCGCTCACTCATTCACTCTCACACTCACTCATTTACTCTCACGCTCACTAATTCACTCTCACGCTCAATCATTCACTCTCCCGCTCACTGATTCACTCTCACGCTCACTCATTCACTCTCACGCTCACTCATTCCTTCTCACGCTCACTCATTCACTCTCACTCATTCACTCTCACTCATTCACTCTCACGCTCACTCATTCACTCTCACGCTCACTCATTCACTCTCACGCTCACTCATTCACTCTTCCGCTCAATCATTTACTCTCCCGCTCACTCTCACGCTCACTCATTCACTCTCCCGCTCACTCATTCACTCTCCCGCTCACTCATTCACTCTCCCGCTCACTCATTCACTCTCACGCTCACTCATTCACTCTCACGCTCACTCATTCACTCTCACTCATTCACTCACACACACAGACACTCTCACTCATTCACTCTCCCGCTCACTCATTCGCTCTCACGCTCACTCATTCACTCTCCCGCTCACTCATTCACCCTCACGCTCACTCATTCACTCTCACTCATTCACTCTCCCGCTCACTCATTCACTCTCACTCATTCACCCTCCCGCTCACTCATTCACTCTCACGCTCACTCATTCACTCTCACGCTCACTCATTTACTCTCACTCATTCACTCTCACTAATTCACTCTCACGCTCACTCATTCACTCTCACGCTCACTCATTCTGTCTCTCATTCACACTCACTCACTCTCTCACTCAAACTACAGTAATGAACATAAGTTTAGATTATACATGATAAAATCAAATGGTATTTAACTTATAATATGACAGATGAGAATACACAAACATATGGATTCGCCTGTTACATAGCATGCGTGTTACATGACATGCATCTGCTCAGCTCTCTCTCTCTCTCTCTCTCTCTCTCTCTCTCTCTCTCTCTCTCTCTCTCTGTATTCTTTCATATACACACACTCACACGCATGCGCGCGCTCACACACACACACACACACTAACACATCAACTCTCCCACTGTCTCACTCTCTAACACACAATCCTACACACACACACACACACTCACTCTCTCAATCACACTCTCTCACACATACACGTACACATGAACGCATGCACGCACGCACACACTCCCTCACTCACTCTCACACATACACGTACGAATGCATGCACTGACACATTCCCCCACCATTTCTCGCTCAATCACTCTCTCCACACACACGCATGCACACACGCATTCACTCTCTCCCTCTCTCTGACACTCTCTCTCTCTCTCTCTCTCTCTCTCTCTCTCTCTCTCTCTCTCTCTCTCTCTCTCTCTCGCTCCCACACGCACACACATATATAGTGAACAATTATAATGAACAATTATACTGAACAATTATACCAGTAAATGAATTATGGTGGCATATAGTCGGTATGGATTAAGTATTGAAAGAGTTTTCGGTTAAATGTGTAGGGACTCATTGGATTTTTTAGATCTGGAGGCAGATGATTCCATAAGTGAGCACCAGAATAGGCAAAACATGTTTTGTATAGGTCCAATCTAGGCTTTGAGACATGTAACAAATTTAGGCGCTTGCTGTTCATTGCATTAGATTGAATCAGCGGCAGAAGATACTCTGGGGTATTTTGAGATATAATTTTATTCACTAATTTGGCTTTGTTGAAAAGGAAGCGCTTTTGTAGTGGTAGAAGTCTTAGATGACTGTACAAATTATTACTTTCAACGTGCTTTATGTCAGAAACCAGACGAATAGCGCGGTTTTGTAGAGAACATAGTCGTTTTAAATTAGATTTAGGGCAACCATCCCAAACTGTGGAACAGTAATCGAGATGTGATTGGATATAGCATGTATAGAATATTTTTCGTGTGCTTTCGTCCAGGAAGTGCTGAATTTTAGCAAGTTGGTAAACTTTTTGTGCTATTTTCTTGGTAAGAGCGTGAACATGAGAGCTCCAGTTCAAATGGCTGTCTATTAAAAGCCCTAGTGTTTTATGTTCAGTCACATTAACTATAGGTAACGTGCCCATGCGGAGTTCGAGCGGTGATCCAGTTATGGCTAGTGTCTGTAGTTTTTGTCTGGTCGTTATTAGCATGGATTTGGTTTTGCCGATGTTAATTTGCATGCGGTTTTCATTGCTCCATCTAGTAAGATTATCAAGTTCCTTTTGTAAAGAATTCTCTAATTCACTACGGTTTTCTTGACTAGTATATATAGTACAGTCGTCAGCAAATAGATCACAAGTTGTATTGATATATAAAGGAAGATCATTAATATAAACTGCAAAAAGCAGCGGACCTAGTATTGAGCCCTGAGGCACACCAATATTAAGCTGTGTGGGTCTTGAAAGACAGTTGTTGAAGGACACGACTTGTTGCCTGTCGGATAGAAATGACGTAATTATGTTCACCATGTTGGTGCTTGTCTTCTTTTGCTTTAGTTTTCTAATTAAAATATCGTGATCTACCATATCAAAAGCTTTTTTAAAGTCTACAAACACCGCTCCACAAATTCTACCGTTGTTGATGTTTAAGTGCCAGTTATCGGTCATTTTTGTTAGAGCACTATGGCAAGAATATTTAGGTCGAAACCCAGATTGACTGTTAATTATTAGATCGTTGTTAATTAAATGGTGTAACGTTATTTTATGAATGTGTTTTTCTAGTGGTTTTGATAGCGACGATAATAAGGAAATAGGTCTATAATTACCCAAAACGCTATTATCCATTGAGCCATTTTTAATTAGCGGAAACACTTTAGCAATTTTAAAAGCAGATGGAAAGTAGTTTTTGGCCAGGCACTGGTTATATATGAACGTTAAGGACTCACTAATGACTGGTGCAGCACAACGAAGAATTCTATTACTGATACCATCTAGGCCGTGTGAGTTTGTTGATTTGAGGTTCAAGAGATATTTATAAACGTCTGCAACAGACATTAACGGAATCTCATCGGGAATATTTCTGGTGCACTTCTCCTCACAGAATGATGCCAGTGAACTTAAATTACACGATGAGTCTGGTATTGAAGACTTTAGATTCTCTATTTCTGATTAATTCTAAACATTGAGTGTGTCACTTTGAGTGGTTGAAAATAAATCCAAATTTAATTAAATTTATTGAAGAATATCTCAAGTAGTCGAATTGTGCATGCCCACATGGCTTGTATTCCATTCCAGCATTTCTGCATGTCTCTTCTGTCTCAATGTGGCGGAATGTGTAATTACAACTAGATCTGAGCCAATGTGGTAAGTTGGTAGATTTGTTGGCAAATCCTCTTGAAAACATATTTTAAAAGGTAAGAGGATCAACTTCATTGCACCGTGTTTTATCAAATGTGACTCGGTTTCTTTTCGCAGGACTGCCTGACGAAAGCATCGCACAAACACGTAGCTCCAGCGTCGACCTCCAGATGCTTCCTCGAAAATTACACTCGTGAACTGAATGTCGTAGTCCAGAATCGAACCAATAACCTTCGAACCGCAAGGTAGGCGGTGTAACCATTTGGCCACAAAAACTCCAGAAATACCGGGGTTAAACTGTTCACAAGTGCGTCAGGTCGTGTGAGCCATGAAAGGGCCTTGAAATTACCGGAGTGAGACTAGCATAGAAACGTCCACCCCCACCCTCTACCAAATGCCATCTAGACTGGGACTGTTTTGCAGGCCTCACTTTTCCATTCTTTACGCTCAACAACCAGCATGGTGTTCAAGACCGGTACGGGAACTTCACATCTAGTAAGATGTAACTAGATTCCACCCAGCACATTCACCCTGGCTGAGATTCCACCCAGCACATAAAGACTGGCTGACATTTGGCCAATCTTGCTTATGTTTACTCCAGAAGTGTTTTGTATGTCATTGTCGAAGCACCCCAACTCCATTCCCAGAGGAAAGACAATGACCTCCAGGTTAACATTAGGGGATGAACATGACCAAATGAATAAGAGAGCTCACTTTTAAGCTTCCGGTGTGCAGATGCCGAGGTAGCCGGGTCAACCACTACAACGGTCTGTTGGATTAATATGTTGACTTCTCGTATTTGACATTGGGACGTCAATTACAAGTACCTCAGAAGTCTCATGACTTCTTCTTCTTCTTCTTCTTCTTCTTCTTCTACTTCTTCTTCTTCTTCTTCTTCTTCTTCTTCTTCTTCTTCTTCTTCTTCTGCGTTCATCAGGAGTTTTTTTTTTCCCGGACGTTTACATCGGAACTTCGATACTGCACCTTTAGGCCGACACATCCGACTTCTGCAGGCGTTTGTTGACCTGGTTAGCCTTCTCGGGAGTCCCATGTCTAGAGACACGTTATAGGGAAAGCTAATCCACACTCAAGCATCAGTAAAGCAGAGGCGGGGAGTATTTTAAAAATGGACATGACACCCTGATCGACCAAGCCTAAAATGAGTACTATCTCCGCTAAATGTTTGGGGACTGCGATAGTATTTGGGAAGCAACGTGGACAAAAATAAGGGAAACATATATAGATGTTATAATAAGAATACAAAAAGCGAGAGGAACTTTAATGGCACAAGGAAATTTTTGGACGTAAAAGGAAGTTAAACTTAGCACCAAACTTAGAATTTTAACTCGAATTGTAAATCAGTACTACTGTTTTTGGGGCACACACAAAAAACCGATAACAACTAAAAGAATTACTGAGAAACTACATACATTCACAAATTGGTGCCTGCGCAGAATAATGGGAATAAAATGGTAAAACATCTGCCCATGGAGAGAACTACACACATTCCAGTGACCAATAGTTGAAGAGAAGACATTGGCGCTGGAAAGGACAACCACTGAGAAAACATGAGTACAATATAACTAGACAATCTCTTGTCTGGAACCCACAAGGTAAACGAAATAGCGGGAGTCCTAAATACGCAAGGAGAAGAGAATTACAAACAGAGTTGTATAATACTAAAAGGACATGGATGTAGCGGTGGAGCTGTAGGAGTAGCAACATGTAGGACTACTTGGCATGGGTTGTTTGAGGTCCTATGCCACAATGGGATATAATGGGCAGAAGGAGAAGATAGTAGACATGGATTCGGCCTCTGTGGATAAAGGAAAGGCAACAAAGGAAGTGAAATTCCATGGATGTAGAAAAGTTATATCAGACTTTTATATAAAAACCATGGAGCAGACGTCTAAATGTTGGCCAGGTCCCGCCAGGAGTTATTAGTTGGTGCCAATTTTGAAATGTCAGCAGATGTAATTATCGAAGACAGGACAATGCCCTTGCCTTCCTGGTATTCCTAAATGTCAGTCATGTACGTTAACGCGTGGAAGTAGTGCAGACATGGCTACATTATTGATGACCTACATTCTTACACTCAAAGCACACCGGCTTTTATTCCAATCAGGATTTTTCATTAACTCACAGTGTCCTATTAAGAACTCACGATAGCTCAGTGGCTTGGTTGCCAGCCTGTCGGCCCCGTGGGCATGTGTTCGAATATCCTTAGAGATATTTGTCATGTATATTTGTGTGTAGACGAGCTAAAAATTTAGTTGCATATCCTTTACAGGACGTAGCAGTCAACCCTAGCATTTTTTTTGCTGTCCGTGATTCCTGGACAAGTTTACGTTCAGTAGTTTCTCATTGTTGTTCTCATTGAACGACCGGCACCCATACCATTTCATTAAAAAAAAAACACCACGTAAGGCGGTCTGCTGCCAAATCGCCCACAGTTGTGTTTCGAACGCAACTGGCGGGATTACGAACTTCGCCAAGGAGCTGGGCTTATAGAAGAGTACAGACATCCGTATAACCAACGCTCTTACATCGAGAGCCTACTGTCTTGTGTTCCATATAACCAACGGTGTTACATCGAGAGCCTACTGTCGTGTGTTCCATATAACCAACGCTCTTACATCGAGAGCCTACTGTCGTGTGTTCCATATAACCAACGCTCTTACATCGAGAGCCTACTGTCGTGTGTTCCATATAACCAACGCTCTTACATCGAGAGCCCACTGTCGTGTGTTCCATATAACCAACGCTCTTACTTCGAGAGCCTACTGTTGTGTGTTCCATATAACCAACGCTCTTACATCGAGAGCCTACTGTCTTGTGTTCCATATAACCAACGCTCTTACACCGAGAGCCTACTGTCTTGTGTTCCATATAACCAACGCTCTTACACCGTTAGCCTACTGTTGTGTGTTCCATATAACCAACGCTCTTACTTCGAGAGCCTACTGTTGTGTGTTCCATATAACCAACGCTCTTACACCGAGAGCCTACTGTCGTGTGTTCCATATAACCAACGCTCTTACTTCGAGAGCCTACTGTTGTGTGTTCCATATGTAGTCGATGGTAAAAGAACAAAGGGAGACAATCATAAAGACTGATGCTTCCTTCACTACGGTGCTAAGAGGTAAAGAGTAGTTCTGACTTCGTTACGGCCAAAGAAGAAAAATAGTGAAAAGAGAGAGAACCTCACACCGCCTCAACCGACAAAAAAAGAGGATAGTAATTAGATAAGAAGATATACGAGATCTCAGGCAGGGGCCTCAACTCTGGACTGACTGTCATATTTGAGACCCAGACATTGGATTAAGGTGTTAGATTGTGGTAGAAATATTGACTGTAAAAAGTAAAAACTAAAAGAGACTAAACAAACAAATCAAGGACAACTAAACAAGCTCTTTATTTATTTCTTCGAACAGCATATTGCATGTCAATAACAGATACAATAGACAACTGTATATATCAAATCACCACAGTGGGTAACCCCTAACTAATCAACAGCACTTAAGACAACAGGGTACACCAAGTACCACAACACAGGTGCTCCAAGCAATAGCTGGTTAGACTGACACAATAAAGAACCTTGACACAAGCAACACTGCACAGACAATAAGGCACTACAAAAACATAGGTTACACAACATAAACCCCAAGACATGACATAAACAAAGAGTTGTGACACAATTTACTATCCCACCAAGAACCCAGGCCTGCTGACGCAAACTAGCCAGCCGCTCCTGTAACATTGGAAAACACAATCTTTGATTATCATTGTAAAGAAAACATATTAAACACACGAAGCAATAAGCACATACAATATAACATATGAATTAACCCATAGATCTATTTTGCTATTCCCCCACTTGTACTACTGCTATTCTGAGGTAACCCTTGATGTCTGGCATAATCATCCTTTGCTGCCTCCTTCTTCAAGGTGACTACATCACTAATGGTTAAATGCAGCAATCAATGCTGCATCATCAGATCACCCACTTTATTGTCTTCTCCAGTTGTGCCACTGCTGTCATGAGATTACACTTGATATTGCTAGGATGGAACACCTTCTAATGCAACAACCTCAGCCTGCTCCACCTCCCCATACAGCCCAGCATTCACTTACAGAATGTCTTCAGTTCAGGGAGGTCATTACCTACAGGTCTCTGGTCCAACACAACTTCTCATCCCCAACACCACAGGCTGACAATACCCCCCATAAATGCCAATGTTACACAGCAACACTAATCAACTTGTCAAAATCAAGACCGAACACAACTCAGCTACACCGGTGTACAACGACTAACAGGACAACACCATTTGAACATGTACATAGAGGACATAAATACAGTCCAATGCACCAACAGCAATTCAGCAGACATAGGGTATGCAATTCAATATGACATCACAAGGACACACACCTTTGTACTGATGACAGCTAAACAACATCAATATACCAGAGGTACAGTTCTACACATTACACTAGCAACAATCAGGACACAAGCTATAACATAAGTCACCGACAACAACTCAGACATATAACATACATCGCGACATAAAACCATCACAATCATCAAGTGATCACTCACCATAGCCATAATAGTCCCAATCATCCTAGCTGACACTGCATGATCAGCCTCAACATAGTCATCATCACAATCATAATCCCCATCATCTCTCACCATAGCCATCATCCCAATCATCCTAGCTGACATCACTACATGATCAGCCTCAGCAGTCATCACCACAATCATAATCACCGTCACAATCATCAAATGGTCACTCTCACCATAGCCATCACTACAATAATAATACCCATTGCACCACCTTTCCCCCATCTTCTGTCATTTAAATACCTAAACTTATGAGGGATGCCATATGATATAGGACACACTGCTCCTGCAATGTCCGTGTTTTGATAAAGGATATCAACAACAATATGACATCACACACATTACCGCATGATATTATAAATTAATAACCAACAGGTAAAACATGTTTCTCTATGAAAAACAAAGGAAACAGGAATAACCATATTTGTAGAATGTGCAAATGCAACACTTGCACATGGGTGAATCACAACATTCACAGAAGGTTACAGATAAACATGTATTACACAGGAATTCAATTGAGGAACTCTCTGATACCCTTAAGACAGTTCATAAAATGAATACACCATAGTATCAAGTAAGAGTGCCTCATCCATATGAGACAGGATCCAAGCCCAACAATGTCCATGGCAGGATACAGAACATTAGTATTAATATAATAAACAGTGTACTATATCTGATATAATTATAACACTAATGTCAACCATGGTTGTCTAATGCCAACCACCTCAGTGTATTATTCTGTGTTACTAAGCAAAAGATGTACATTAGTGTCCTCTTTTCCCCATCATTCTTCCTATGATACACCGGTTATAAATTTTGCTATCTTACGCTTTATGTCACATGACAACTACATATTAATATCTCTGCGAAGGGTGGTACGCAGCACTAAATCACATTCCTCCCCTCAGTAAAGCCACACTTAACATGTAAGTACTCTTCTCTGCTCTACATATGTTATAAATATTACCCATCATCATGGTTACTTTCCCCTACTCATTGTTGCTTTGGAGTGTTCATACCCAACACTTGACCAAACATTCAATGTGATGCTCACCATTGTCACAGAATAATCCTTTAAACATATATTGCTGCTGTATACACATTCACATATGATTCTCACCACTCTGTTGTTAAGTAACCTTCATTTCTAGCAACCTCACAAGCACTTACTCCCTTCCATGCCAACATGGCCTGCATGGCACTATGTGGCATTATTTCAGTCTTTATCATAAACTAATTTATGACCCCACACATTGTATATTTTGGTGAATCTCCCACATATCTATTTAGACAGTGACACATTAATGCCATAGGATAACCATGTAAAATAATTCCCAACAAAATAATCTTGTGCCAGCATGGCTGGCATGACATCAGTCTCTATGGTACTTCACCACCATCAATGACCTATTCTACATATTTCACATCACCATTGTCTGATTGCTGACATCTCTATGAATTAAATGTTATATTCCTAAAACCTCAGGGACGTTACATTGATCTGTAGAACAGCTCACTTTAGTAATACTCATCTACATTATCTATTTATATTTCTTTGTTCCTACCACTCTGCCTAACAGCTTTGTTCCCACACATCGGTTTTCCCACGTGAACGCTTTTCAAGCCTGTAACATGGCGTGTGCTGCGATTTAACAAATATTTATTAAATTAAACATTTTACACTTACGGCTTTTTCTTCTGACATATGTTGTTCACTGATGAACAGATGGGAAACCCCACATATCTTGTCTCAAGGCGGGCTGGCCACAAAACTACACAGGGCCCCAGCGCCTGCCTTCACACCGAGCTGGCTGCTACAAGGAAAAATGGCCTCCGGTCTTTGTGATAAAGTGGCGTTTCCGGCGTGGCCAGGACCGTACGGTTTTCACAGACCAAACTAAGTGCCTTGGTTTGGCGCTGTGACACATATAACCAACACTCTTACACCGAGAGCCTACTGTCGTGTGTTCCATATAACCAACGCTCTTACACCGAGAGCCTACTGTCGTGTGTTCCATATAACCAACGCTCTTACTTCGAGAGCCTATTGTCGTGTGTTCCAGTCGGGTTTTATATGAACTCACAGCGCCATAGATCGGTGGCTAGCATGTTTGCCAGCCCGTCTGTTGGTCGTGCATTTGAATTGTTCTCGAGACTGGGATTGTATTTTAACACTGCAAGAAGAAAATGGATTGACGACAACAGACATTGTACAATCACACGGAATTACAGCGCATCGGGCGCTGGAGCGCAAATTATTCCTCCCTACGACGCTTGACGGCAGAAGTGGATGATGATGATGATGATGGTGATGATGATGATGATGATGATGATGATGATGATGATGATGATGATATATGGTTCCATATAACCAACGCTCTTACATCGAGAGCCTACTGTCGTGTGTTCCATATAACCAACGCTCTTACATCGAGAGCCTACTGTCGTGTGTTCCATATAACCAACGCTCTTACCCATACCATTTCATTAAAAAAAAAACACCACGTAAGGAGGTCTGCTGCCAAATCGCCCACAGCTGTGTTTCGAACGCAACTTGCGGGATTACGAACTTCGCCAAGGAGCTGGGCTTGTAGAAGAGAACAGACATCCGTATAACCAACGCTCTTACATCGAGAGCCTACTGTCTTGTGTTCCATATAACCAACGGTCTTACATCGAGAGCCTACTGTCGTGTGTTCCATATAACCAACGCTCTTACACCGAGAGCCTACTGTTGTGTGTTCCATATAACCAACGCTCTTACACCGAGAGCCGACTGTCGTGTGTTCCATATAACCAACGCTCTTACACCGAGAGCCTACTGTCGTGTGTTCCATATAACCAACGCTCTTACACCGAGAGCCTACTGTTGTGTGTTCCATATAACCAACGCTCTTACACCGAGAGCCGACTGTCGTGTGTTCCATATAACCAACGCTCTTACTTCGAGAGCCTACTGTCGTGTGTTCCAGTCGGGTTTTATATGAACTCACAGCGCCATAGATCGGTGGCTAGCATGTTTGCCAGCCCGTCTGTTGGTCGTGCATTTCAATTGTTCTCGAGACTGGGATTGTATTTTAACATTGCAAGAAGAAAATGGATTGACGACAACAGACATTGTACAATCACACGGAATTACAGCGCATCGGGCGCTGGAGTGCAAATCATTCCTCCCTACGACGCTTGACGGCAGAAGTGGAAGATGATGATGATGATGATGATGATGATGATGATGATGATGATGATGATGATGATGATGATGATGATGATGATGATGATGATGATGATGATGATGATGATGACGACTTACCATTTAAACATGTTTCGAAATTTAACAGAGAATCGGCACAATAATTATTGTTGTTCATAAAAGTTTTGCCGGCTCCCTGGCCGAGGAGTTAGCAGCTTTCTCCGTTAACCCCGAATACTCTCGTAGTTAACGTGAGCGCACGGGAATTAGAAGTGGTTCGAGTCGCGCCAGTGACTTATGAGAATATGGAACAGGTCGCTCAGAAAGTCGTGGCGTGCTGATGAGCGTAATCTAGCCTAGGAATCAACATACAGCTGAAAGATGCTGGTGTTGACCGCAATATCCTGAAACAGGATGGAAACGCGGGGAAAAAAAATATAAACGTTTTGATTAAGCTGGCAGAAAATATAAATTGGCTGACCAAGTAACAGATACAGGCAATATAGTTTTAGAACCACTGTTCGCTTACATACGATTACTACATCAAGTATTCAATAAAAGCCGGGCTCCCTGGTCTAGGGTTTACACGACTTTCTCCGTAATCCTGTATTCTCTCGACAGTAACGTGACGTGCGCGAGAATCAGTAGCGGTCCTAACGGCGTCGGTAACTTACAGGGTATGTGAGCCGGTCGCTCAGAAAGCAATGGCAAACTACTGACTAATCTTGTCAAGAAATCAACAATCAGCTTAAAGATGCTGACGTTAACAGCGATGTCCTGTAAAGGATATGCGAGCAAAAAACAAAAAAAAAATATTTCAATAAAACCCTTGCACAGCATTGCTTATCTTCCTTATTTCCAGGAGTAAAGTGCTTTCATCTTTCTCTAGAATATTCGTCATTAATGTTCTCTTGTGTCGGCGTTGAGCAATTCGTAAACTAGCCGATGCGAAACCCGTCGTAAAAAGAAATCTGCCTAAACTGAATGGCTCGACTAATCAAATGTCCACACCGAATTTCCAACTCCATTCTGATGATCTTCGCACAAAACACACACGTCATCTGATGCTTTCCCGTGTGAGTAATTTTGTTGTTGTTGTTGTTGTGGTGTTGTTGTTGTTGTTGTTGTTGTTGTGGTGGTGGTGGTGGTGGTGGTGGTCGTGTTGTTGTTGTTGTGTTGTTGTGATGGTGGTGGTGTTGTTGTTGTGTTGTTGTTGTGGTGGTGGTGGTGGTGTTGTTGTTATTGTTTGTTGTTGTTGGTTGTTGGTTGTTGTTGTTGTTGGTTGTTGTTGGTTGTTGTTGTTGTTGTTGGTGTTGTTGTTGTTGTTGTTGTTGTTGTTGTTGTTGTTGTTGTTGTTGTTGTTGTTGTTGTTGTTGTTGTTGTTGTTGTTGTTGTTGCGCTCGCTCGCTCGATTTGAACTCAAACGTAGTACATCCACGTGCTACTACTTCTATTGCACTGGACAGATGTTTGCGTGTGGATTAGCTTTCCCTACTATCAGTATCCATTGCCCTCAGAATCCCACTCCGACTTCTGAGGTACTTGTAATTAACGTCTCCAAGTCAAGGCCGCCGATCTCCCTGGCGAAGGAGTTAATGACTTTCTCCGTAATCCCTTATATCCACGTGAGGAACACAGCTGCGTAAGATTCGGCAGCGGATCACGTCGCGTTGGTTACTTACGGGGTACGTGAGCCGGTCCCTCAGAAAGCAATGGCAAGCAACTGAGCGTAATCTTGCCAAGAACATCAACAGCTGAAAAAATGCTGGTGTTGACTGCAAAGCCCTGTAAGGGATATGCAACTTTAAAAAAAGTCAAGGCCGAAAAATCAACATTTTAGTCCAACTGACTGGTGTAGAGGTTGAACTTGCTACCTCGGCATCAGAACACCGGAAGTTTAAGAGCAATTTTTCCTATCTATTCGGCCATGCTGACCTCTCCGTATTTATGTGCTCGTGTTGATGAATGTTACGTCTCTCTAACGTTGAGATTATATTTTGAGATTAGAATACCTAATCAAGTTATTCAATATAATGCCAGGATATGGCCTGTGTAAACAGTTAGAGGCTGCGGCGAGCAGAAGTGGCGCCTGCGTGACGTCAGAACTGACATCAATAATCGGAGTATTCTCATTGCCATATTAGTTTCACCCCAGTGTATTGTTGTTTATTCAGTTTAACTCCTCCCCTTCCTTCCGCTCTTGTTTATGGTAAAGTAAAATGTCAAGATCCCATTTACCCGCCTCGGGACATATTGAATATATGGTGCTCATTCATTCATTCTTTCATTCATTCATTCATTCATTCATTCATTCAGTAGCATGTTCTTTGCTGAACCTTGCTCCCATAACAACCTTCCGTAAAACTTTTCGGTCATAAGCAAGATGGACCGTGTCCGATACACCCATCTGGAGATTATCTGTCACATCCTGCACCCATCTTCTCTTTGCCTTCCTCTTCTTCTCTTTCCGTACATATACCCCTCCATTACTGTTCTATCCACACTTTCAAGTGACCAAAATATTTAAATTGTCTTTGTTTTATTGTCTTTAGTAGCCAACCTTTTTCAATATTCAGATCTTGTCGTATGGATACATTAGTTATTTTCTGTATCCAAGATATCCGTAGAACCCGTCTATAACATTTATATTCAAAGGCATTTATGCGCTGTTCAGCTTGTTTAGTAAGTGTCCAGGTCTCACAGGCGTATGTTGCAATGCGAAAGATGCAAGCTCTTAAAATCTAATTTTGTAGGTCTGTCTGTCTCATTCCACAATTTATTTACTTATCTTAGTTTTTGAAGAGCAATAGATATTCGTCTTTTAATATATGTCATGGTGCTAGCCACATATTTTATAGAGCATTTGGCACTGGATGGATAAAAAAAAGTCGCTTAAAATTCGACAGGGTCGACTTCATTGCACCGGGTTTTTATCCCATACGGTTGAGTCTCTTTCCGCAGAGCGGAAAATGTCGCACAAAGCACGAACTCCGTAGCTCTAGCGACGACCCACAGGAGTCTCCGAAAAAATGCACTCGTGAACCGAAGGGCGCGGCCCGGAATGGAACCCACAACCTGGTGGATGGTGTGGCCAATATCAGGCGGGCCGCCTTTCTATCCCAGGAAATGTCTGGTAACCACACAGTCCACACACCACACAGCCCACACAGCCCACACAGTCTACACACTACACAGTCCACACAGCCCACACAGTCCACACAGCCCACACAGCCCACACAGCCCATACAGTTCACACAGACCGCACAGTCCACACAGCCCACACAGTCCACACAGCCCACACAGCCCACACAGCCCATACAGTTAATACAGCCCACACAGCCCACACAGCCCACACAGTCCACACACCACACAGTCCACACAGCCCACACAGTCAACACAGCCCACACAGTCCACACAGCCCACACAGTCCACACAGCCCATACAGCCCACACAGTCCACACACCACACAGTCCACACAGCCCACACAGTCAACACAGCCCACACAGCTCACACAGCCCACACAGTCCACACAGTCCCCACAGCCCACACAGCCCACACAGTCCACACAGCCCACACAGTCCACACAGTCCACATACCACACAGTCCACACAGCCCACACAGTCAACACAGCCCACACAGCTCACACAGCCCACACAGCCCACACAGTCCACACAGCCCACACAGTCAACACAGCCCACACAGTCAACACAGCCCACACAGCTCACACAGCCCACACAGCCCACACAGCCCACACAGTCAACACAGCCCACACAGCTCACACAGCCCACACAGTCCATACAGTCCCCACAGCCCACACAGTCCACACAGTCCCCACAGCCCACACAGCCCACACAGCCCACACAGCCCACACAGTCCACACAGCCCACACAGCCCACACAGTCCACACAGTCCACATACCACACAGTCCACACAGCCCACACAGTCAACACAGCCCACACAGCTCACACAGCCCACACAGCCCACACAGTCCCCACAGCCCACACAGTCCACACAGTCCACACAGTCCCCACAGCCCACACAGTCCACACAGCCCACACACCACATAGTCCACACAGCCCACACAGTCCACACAGTCCACACAGCCCACACACCACATAGTCCACACAGTCCACACAGCCCACACAGCCCACACAGCCCACACAGTCCACACAGCCCGCACACCACACCGTCCACACAGTGGATGGAAGAAGGTCTACACTAACCAGACATTGTGACCTCTGGGGTATTTCGTTCAGTAATTAATCATTTTACCAACATCGCTGGTAGTCACGGTTACCCAGTGGCTAGGGTCCGAATGAAAACACAGCGTATGATTAGGAAGCTGGACTAATGGAAATAGAGAGAGAGAGAGAGAGAGAGAGAGAGAGAGAGAGAGAGAGAGAGAGAGAGAGAGAGAGAGAGAGAGAGAGAGAGAGAGAGAGAGAGAGAGAGAACTAACGAACTTTTAGAGAGAGAGAACGAAAAAGAGATACAGGAGAACGTTTCGACAGAAATATTTATCAACGAAGAAATAAACAAAACAATAAAAACACACATAAGAAAAGAATACTTATTGAATAATGAAAATACACAGAGACACAGACAAGGGGAGGTGATAACGAACGAATTTTAGAGAGAGAGAGAGAGGGAGGGAGAGAGAGAAAGAAAGAGAGAAAGATAGAGAGAGAAAGAGAGAGAGAGAGAGAGAGAGAGAGAGAGAGAGAGAGAGAGAGAGAGAGAGAGAGAACGGACGAACTTTAGTGAGAGCGAGAACGAACGAACTTGACAGAGAGAGATAGAGAAAGAGAGAGAGAGAGAGAGAGAGAGAGAGAGAGAGAGAGAGAGAGAGAGAGAGAGATAAGGGAGCGTTTCGACGTAAATTTTTATCAACGAAGTAGTAAAGTAAATAAACAAAGAATATTTATCTTGGCATCCGAGAAGCAGTCGGAACATCGCAAAGACCGGGAACTCAGCTGTTAGCTGGATTGCTTGCCGGTCCCCTGGTCATTTACTGGGAAGTAAAAGCGACCGCATGATATTGATCACATTACTCATATAGTGTCGACTAATCTACAAATATCAAACGTGCACCATATACCCAACACGCCTCCTAGTGTGGACATGGGTTGTCGTTGATTCTTGGTGGCAAGTATCTCTCATCTCATCTCATCATGTTCCTCTTGTACCTTGCGGTGTCGAGGTGAAGTATAAACTTCGTGAGAGTGCCCGATTATGGGCTTCACATATCGATATTCCCATGGACTCTGCTATTCCCTCCGTCCAACGTTTACGTGGTCGGCCTCTTCCTCTGTTTCCATCTGGTCTGTACATCATTGCTTGTTGTGGTATGCTGTTGACTGGTAACCTACTTGCATGGCCAAACCATTTGACTTGCTGCTTTCTAATAAAATATAGTGCTGCTTTAACCCCCACTTTAGTCCTGCTTTCTTCATTTCTTATCTTATCTCTTCTTGATACGTTGAATATTCTTCTCAGGAACCTCATTTCTGTTGTTGTGATTTTTCTTTTCTCTTTTTCTGTCATTGTCCAGGTTTGGCATTGGTAGCATAGAGTTGGTAGGAAGATTGTGTTGTAAAGTGCTTCCTTAGTAGTTATTGATACATGTTTGTTCTTTAGTATTGGTGCCATTTGTCCAATGAGTTGATTTGCCTTATTGCACTTATTTTCGATCTCGTCTTCTGATCTGCCATTTGATGAAATTATGCTTCCTAGGTACTTGAAACTCTTTACTTGTTTCAAGGGATGTTCGTTTAGGTGAATTGTTGTTGTTTGCTCTTCTTTAGTTATAGTATCTCCAGTCGAAAATATTAAAATATCAATATGGGGTTCTATTCCATGGCCACATTTGAAAATGAACCCAACGCCTGTCTGTCAGTCTGTCTGTTTGTCTGCCTCACCTTCCTTTCGTATGCCCGTCCGCCAGTCCCTATGTCTGTCTGTCACTGTATATCTCTCTGTTTGTCTCTCTATCCTTCTTTGTCTATCTATATGTCTGTCTGTCTGTCTGTCTGTCTGACTATCCTTCCTTTTGTCTGTCCGTCCGCCTGTCCTTATGTCTGTCTGTCACTGTCTGCCTCGCTGTCTGTCGCTGTCTCTTTCCTTCTCTGTCTGTCTATTTACATGTGTCTTTCTGTGACTGTACACACACACACACACACACACACACACACACATATATATATATATATATATATATATATATATATATATATATATATATATATATATATATATATATATATATATATATATATATATATATATATATTGTATCAATCCCCCATTGATCCATCTTTGACCCCAGTCTTTCTTCCAGTTCCCCGATTACATCACTTTTACCGTGTATTCCAACGTCCCCCAGCTGTAATAAAAACAATGACGGCTTCCCCACTTAGAGCAGAGGCTTGTTGTACTCTTGAACGTGGCTGGTTATCGTTCTGATTGATTGTGGCCAGGGGACACTCACAGATTGTCAGTCGCAGTATGGCAGATTAGAACGTGCCCAGAATGAAAGCTTGAGAATTATCCTGTGATGGACCAGTGTTGCTCTTAATAAAACAACGAGATACATTTTTGGGCGTTTCTCTGAAAGATTAAGCTTCTTATATTTTCTTTTACAGCCAAAAAAACTACATGCAGCTGACCACTGACCATACACTTTTCTATTTAGAAGTTAATTTGGCATCGACGTATTCTTGTTCTTTCAGCAAGACAGTGTTGTTATTTGGAGTAGGTAGGTTTGAATTCCAATGTGGGAACACTATAGCTTTAAGTTTTTGTATTGTCTCATGTATTGTCTCATGTCCTGTCTCATATGTTGTCTCATGTCCTGTCTCGTATATTGTCTCATGTATTTCTCATGTATTGTCTCGTGTATTGTTTCATGTATTGTCTCATGTATTGTCTCATATATTGTCTCGTGTCCTGTCTCATGTATTCTCTCATGTATTGTCTCATGTTTTGTCTCGTGTCCTGTCTTAACAATTATGTTTATCATTCTCTTCTGTACCTAGTTTTGTTCTCTGCATCTTTTTCTACTCAGGAAAAAGGGTCGCATACATTATGGGTTTTTTAATAATTTCCCATTGTAATGAGAAGTTGCTTATGAACAATATAAGTACATCATGGTATCAATTCTTGTATAGCATTCAGGTGCATTCTTCTTTATTAAATGCTTCAAGTGAGAAGTTATCTTCCATTCTCATGGATGTAATATTTATTATCATCATCACCAACATCATCATGGTTTCCTCATATCATTGTCATTACAATCATTATCATTATTATCATCGTGACATTAGAAATATTGTAACATGAAATACAAAGTTGGGATCTTGCTTAAGATCCAAAATCAGATGCTTGTAGTATGCGTAACGTATGATATGGTTTGTGTCGTGCTTAGCGCACAAACCGAGATGATTGTACGGTAAGTGATATTTAATGCAATGTGTTTTCATGCGTCGGAGTGTACTAAATTATTATTCAGTTTATGGGTTATGCCCAACAAGTTCTCTGGTGATAGACAGGGCATTACACGTTAAAGTTACCTTCCATCATGAGATTGATTGTTAGCTTGTACTCAGTTGCAGCATTCACTCATTCTCAGACATAATATTCATATGTATGGATGGTCAATTCTCTCATCTATCCGACATCATTCATATGTGCATGGATGATCATACAGGAATCATTCATCAAACATCATTCATACTTGCATGTAAGGTGAGTAATTATACTTATGTGATTTCCCAATGATAACTTAAAATGTTTAACATCATTTATATCACAATGAAATATCTCATTTTACAATCATTCATCAGACACATCATATCTGTATATGTCGTCAACTGGCTGGGGTTAGATCCCAGATGGGCAACCACTCAGCCAAAATCATTTTCTTCTACTGGTGTTTAGTTCTGGATGCAGTTTAAGATCCCCTAACTCTGTTAGAAGGGACTAATTACCACCCCAGATCTCAGAGAGAAAACGTGGAACAAATGTCTGTTATGCTGATTTAAGACACTGTCCCTGATACTCAAGAAAACAGCCAAGAAGTGGCTCGTTGAAGATAGAATATATCTATATAGATTTGGCTGTACTTGGTATCACCAGAAGTGAGAAAGGAGGAGTTAAGTTATGCAACGTAATCTTGTTACTTATGACTGCATATGCAAGGTACCTCCCTGACATATATTCCTACTTCTGGACAATATGTGTGAACCCCCACTAAATGATACAATAATGTGTGTACTTATTTAAGCTACACAAACATTTATAGACATTTAGAATTTATAAGGACAACTTAGTTTAAAATACAACAACTGTGTTTATTATTTCTAGTCTTGATGATCATATGATGATGATGATGATTATAATATGGTGTACGTAACTTAAGAGGTCACATAGGTCATGCTTCCCCCAGTGAGACGCAGTTCACTGTCAGATTGAAGGAGTCCAAAGTGGTCCCTTCACAAGGCTAAGTCACTTCCTGATATGGGTTGTTGACTGTCCATTGCTCCTAAGAGATCTGGAATGAAACGAACGGAGATGGGTAGTATCTACGTCTACACATCTCAAAACACATATGTCTATACATTCATATAAACATACATTCAAGTCATAATATATGATGGTATGATGATATATATGATGGCATGTTACATAAACATACATCAGTTCTAAATAAATAAATATATATATGTATATATTAATAAAACTATTTAGAACATCTATAGCTCAAAACATACATATTCATATACATTTGTGTAATGGAGTGTTTCCCATATAAGTTCACCTCACTTACACTCTCCCTTTCTGATTCATTCATACTGTCTTGTCGGAAGGACTGGTCGCACAGTCATGTCGAACATTAAATGCCTTCCCTGAATCTGTCTGGGATATTGAATGTCCTAAGTCATGTCTGTCCTCATGCAGACATCATGCAGACAAGGTGAACTGGTGCCATTCCTCAAACCAAGTGGTTTCACCACAATCTTGGTAGGCACTCAAAGTGTTGGTCCAAATAATGAATGTTAATTGGACGCTATCAAGAGACTGGTAGCTCTCAGGAATTTCTCCTAAGTAGTCAGTCTCCCCAATGTTTAACATCGTACAGGATGAATCTACATGTATCTCCTGTACATGCTCATGTAGCTTGGATAATGGATTTCTCCAAATTATCACCTACCACAAATCAGACAACCAAGTAGTGAATGAAAGAAGAAGATAAGGTTCTCATTGAAATCGTAAAGCTAGAACTGGAACCTTAAGTACAAAGAAAATCCACGAGTGTAAAGTTTTGGAGAATATGTAAAAACAGGAAACTACACAAGCCTTCAGACTAGCAGACAAACTAATCAGAATAATGGTATACCTGGGTTATAGCTAGGAAATTCCATCATAATACTTCGTACAGAAGTCCAACAGAACGAAATGTTAATTTTCTCCAGTAGGTATCCTAAGAATGCTATTGTGAATGTGTCTGAAGTCTTGCTGGCCATGCATGTAGTTTTATTCTCTTCATCCCTGGCTAGTTTCCACGTTGGCTAATTAATATATCCCATATTAATTAACTCCGCCTATTCTATTTCATGTAGGATGAGTTACTGAGATGGATTAAGTCCCAAGTTCTTTTCACCCCTCCTACATTCCTGTGGACGGTAGTTCCATTTGTCAATCAAATTGACCGAGGCCCCGCCACGCCTGAAACAATGAAACATGCTTTGGCGGCAATGCAGTTGCGTCATTACATTCCAATAGGCTATTAACACCAGCCTTCCTGGGTTGCTGGCAATAATGTGTCAGCCATGTGTTCCTACTTTGCCCCGTATTGCGGGTAGATGTTAAGCATCTGGTCCCAATTGCTCCTTTGTGTTGGCAACTCAGACGTTGTCCCGGCTCCACAGAGTCTGGACTTCTTGATAGGTGTTAGGCCTGCATTATATTGCCGTCTTTGGATTACACGGGTTTTCCCCTGAGTAGCATCGCCCTGTATCGACTCCCTAGCCCAGATTTCACACTTTGCCGTCTTTCTCTTCCCTTGTACTGAAAACAATGAGTTTTCAACCTTTGATAGCCCCGCCAACTGGTGCCGTGGTGTCTGGGTTTTACGTTTGATCTGTACATCAAAGCTTTCAGACCTAGCATTACAGAAATGATGGGGCGTGCGTGGTCAAAATGTAATTTTCTCTTGTTTTCAGTCTCTGTTAGTTTTTCCTTATTCTTTGGTTGGGGACTAGATTATTTTCTGGTGTACAATTATTCTTTTACTTAGAGAATGATAGAATAATTCTTGTGGGCTCTTTAATTCCTTTCAAACTTGTGTAATTCTGATGCTGCCGGGGCTGTCCCGTCACAATCAGACACATCATATCTGTAGGAATGACAATTAGTATATGTCTGTGCTTTACACAGAATACATTCACAGATTCAACCACTATGACATTACAATGAAATCTCATCCTTCATCAGAAATTATAATATTTCCTAGATGATAATTAGTCAATCATACTGATGGTTTTTATCAAATGATACATTCACATCTGTTTAACAAAGATGAAATCACACATGAACCCACACAGACATGCTCTCAGCAATGACATAGATTTATGTGATCATTAGACATAATTATGAGATTCTCAAAGGATACTTCCTCATGTGTAGCAATAATGAAAATACACATGGGTCCCCACATTGTCTCATGGATTTATGTGATCTACTCAGTCTACATTCAGGCATTGTGAATCTTAACAATTCTAACATGCCGGTTGACTAAGTATTATTGTGTGGCACAAATATTACTTCCCCATGTTTACCACATTGAAAATACATTTGACTCACCACATGGGTGCTT